>JASDQU010104048.1:121840-156716 GCA_032191745.1 Picea mariana
AAAATAATCTCAGAGACAAGAAAACAAAACTTGAGTTTGCAGTAGAATGGAAAGATAATTCCATAGGAGAAGAAAACGACATGAGGGATCATGATGATCTACTCGCTAATGAGGAAGCGTTGCAGCCGAGAAGATTGCATAAGGAGAACCAGCCACTGGAGTAGCTGGACAGAGTGATAGAGGAGATAAGGAAGTTGATGTTGAGGTCAGCAGAAATAGTTAGAAAAGGGGAGATGAACAGAGGAGAGCCTACCATAGTAGCAGAAAAGAAGAAGTAGAGGACACAGTAATAGCAGTAGCATAGCTGGAGAGGAGTAAGAGGACAACTCCAAGGAAGAGTTTGGGATCCAAGAGAATTTCAACACTAGAGAAAAGTATCTCATGAGCATAATCTCATGATATTCCCAGTAGGGGAGTATGATGCAGGTTCATCGCTCCACCTCATGATATGCGCCAGCACACCAATACACCGATGCGCAATGGAGAAAGGGAGAGGCGTCGACCGTCCCATTTTTTTTTAAATTTAAAATAATCCTATACGGATTATCATTTTGTAAGGCTTATAAATTCCATACCACACCTTTTTATAGGTAGTGGATAGGGTTTCCTTAAATGGTTACATGTAGCAGGTCCAGATCGTAGTCAGGTCTGGACATTCATTTATGAAATGTAGTCGTAGAAGTATGGTGTCGTAACTGAGACAGCAATAGCACTAAGGTGGTGAAGAGGATAAGCTCGTGGAGCCCTCTTTTGTAATTAGTATATTGAAGAGAGATCTTAGGTAGGAAGAGAAAGTCCTTAGGAGGTCTTAGAATTTTTGAGAGAGAGCTTGAGAGAACTGGGACTCTGTTATAATCCAGTTTTTGTAAACATCTATATAGACACACATAGATAATAGAAAAGAATTTTTTCCTACATATTGTTGTTCATGTGCTTATGAATTTCATGAATGAATGTTGTATATGTATGATAAGTTTCATTTACAGTAGGGATATATATTTTTCTATATTTGTTTGAGTCTGAAGGATCATTCTAGGTTCTTTAGGCTATGCAAGGAGTGCACAATAGAACATTGGAGGTTTTGTAGCTAGCTCAAGGAGTGAACATCTGAACTATGTGGAGTCAGGGAAGAATGTGACAGGAGGGCACACCAGAGTGATCAAAAACTCAAAGAGGAACTTCAAGGTTACTGAATACCTTAGAGGAGGAACTGTGCAGAGAAAGCACAGAGAGATGGAGTTACTGAGAACTATGTAGAGCTCTTTCAGGTGGCATTGAGAAAGTGCAAGGAGTGCACATAAGGACTCTGTTTCAAGTTCTGAGAAAAGAGAAATGTCAAGGAGAAGACACTTACAGAGTTACTGAAGGCTCTATAGATATATTCTAGGTGGGCATTGATAAAGTGCAAGGAATTCACAAGAATAAATCTATTTCGAGTTCAGAGATAACAGAAGTGTTGGAGGAAGACACTTACAGAGTTGTTGAAATACTCTAGACGAAGACCTGTGAAAGGAGTGCACCAGGCCAACACTTGGACAACATTTTGAAAGATATCCATATGAAGGCTAGTCAGAGCACAAGGAGTGTGCAATGGAGAAAATTGTTTCAAGTTTGAAAGATCGGGAGAGATAGCGTTTCCAGAACATAGGCGAGACCTAAAGTCACAAGGCTCGTAGAGGAATCAAAGTTCGAAGCCTTTGAAATGTTTGAAATCTTCCAAGTCAGGAAGAAAGACAAAGCTCAAGAGGAGGATCATAGCAGCCATCAAATCAGCTGCATAGGAAGGGATATGGACCATTGAATCTCACGTCCAGACACCCAGAAGATCGCCCAGGAGAAGATCAGATCTGGACCGTCAGATATGAGCGTGCAGACCAATAGTCGTTGGATCTAGAGGAATATGCACGTGGTTTAACCCATTAGAGTTGCATAGGAGTGTGGACTTCATGAAACACAAAGTCCTGAAATCATCAGGACCATCCATCGTCTGAGGACAGGTGGCAGCAGATCATCATTTCACTGACTCGCGACTCAGGAGAGTCAAAGGGAAATTTTCGAGAACTCGTGAAACGCAAACTCGCGAAAGGATCACAGTCGTTGATCGTTCTAAAATCATCGGGACCATACATCATCGGAGGTGAGAGGTGGTAATAGATCTGATGTGTTCATGGAATCATACATCGGGATATTTGTAAGGAGAAGAGGAGCAAACTCACGAAAGGAGAAACCGCTAAATCATTCTGGATTGTTGGATCTGGGGTGACAGGTGGTGGAGACCCACACACATCAGAGGATCGAGAGTCGAGAATGTGAAGGAGGTTGTGACTTGGAGGTCACAAGTTTCAAAATCCCAACATCATCGGAACCATCCATCGGAAGGGATGCATGGCAAGCGGTCAGCGTTTCGCTGACTTGCACATCAGAGAAGTCAAAAGGGAGAATCATAATAACTTGCGAGACCCGAGTTTGCAATTTGATAGTGGCCATCATATCACAAGAGAGAACTGACCCTTGATATGGGCGAGCGGACTTCGGAAATTTGGGGATCGGGCTTTTGAAAGATAGGCATTGGGTTGTGTTCCATTTTCATGAAATGCGAAGTCCTGACGCGCTCGGAGTAGTAGCCCCAGGTCACAATAAAGGATCACACGAAGAGGAGGTTTAGGGAGAAGCTAGTGGGGGCTAAGCACTTAACTCGGAGATCAGGATATTGGGGAATGGAGAGTTGGAGTCGACTCATGTTCATTTCCCCAACACATGAAGTCATGATACGATCATAGTCGTCGATTGAGGAGAAAGCAGGACCATCAGATTTGGTCCCCAAGAGGATTCGAAAATCGAGAGATCAGGATTCAAGAGAGTTGGGTGTCTTGTAAGAAGAACACCCGAGGTCCCAAAATATGAATCACCTTTTTTTAGGCGTGTGATCACAACTCATGGTCACGTGAGCGAAGCTTGTGCCTGGTGCTTCTTAGCACAGGCCAAGTTTCACAAGGACCTATGGATTTGTTTGTCAGAGGTTCCAACAAGAACCCAAAGAGTTGTTCCAGCTCAAGGAGATTGAACGATCCGTAGACCGAGAGGTCACCATACCCTGTCGAGGTAGAGGTAGGGGGTCTTCATCATATGAAACCATTAATATAGGAACCTCGGAGAACCTTAAGAATATAAATCTCGGCAAGACAATATCTAAAGAAGAAAGGAAGGCCTATCTCAAAATTTTCAGAGAATATCAAGATGTTTTTGCATAGTCCTACCGAGATATGAAAAGTTACGATACTCATATCATTCAACACACAATCCTGTTAAAACCCGGAGTAAAAACCTTACAACAAAAGCTCCGAAAATACCACCCATCCCTGGAGCCTCTCATGTGTCACGAGTTGAAAAAATTACTAGATGATAAAATCATCTTCCAGGTTAGACATTCTGCATGGGTAGAAAAAAAATTTCATGTCAGGAAAAAGTCTAGGGAGATCCACCTGTGTGTATATTTCAGAAACCTCAACAAAGCATCAGAAAAGGACAACTACCTAGTCCCACCGATGGAGAAACTCTTTAATACCATGTCTGGTTCTGATATTTTCTCCCTGCTAGACGGGTTTTCAGGTTATAACCAAGTCCCAGTTTAAAAGGAAGACCATTTGAAAACTACCTTCCGAACCAAGTGGGGAACCTCTTATAAACGCATGACATTTGGGTTAATCAATGTAGGGGAAACCTTCCAAAAGGCCATGGATGTATTGTTTTGAGGATTAATCAACAAATGTGTAGTATTTTATTTGGACGATGTGACTGTATAATCAAAGAAAAGAGAAGATCACATCTGAAATCTAACCAAGATTTTCAAGAGGTGTAGGAAATATAGTATATCTTTAAACCCTAAAAAAACTATGTTTGGTGTCAAGGAATGGAAACTACTAGGTCATAATATATCTCAAGAAGGAATTTGTATATACCCAGAATGAATTAGGGCGATAACTCAACTTCCATTACCCCATAACAAAAAGGCTATGTAATCCTTCTTTGGGAAAATAAATTTTGTGAGAAAGTTCACCCCTGATTTCGCTGAAACTGTCAAACCCTTACAAAAAATGCTGCGCAAATATGTTGAATTTAAATGGGATGATGAACAAAAAAGTTATTTTAGCAATATTAAGATTGCAATTTCTCAATCTCCAGTGTTGCGAAGTCCCGACTTTAGCAAAGATTTTTTCCTCTACACTTTTTCCTCCGACCAATCGTTAGTTGCAGTATTGAATCAGAAGGATGATGACAACAATGAGGCCCTAATCTCATTCAAGAGCACTAATATCCAAGGGGTCAAACTAAATTACCCTGCTATAGACAAGTAGGCTTATGCGCTATACAAGGCAGTGAAACACTTCAGATATTACATCCTAAAGAACCACACTGAAGTCATCATGTCTCACTCTGCAGTCTGATCCCTATTCACTCCAGGAGATGGGGGAAAGAAGAGGAAACTAGATGGCATTGGTCCAAGAATTCGATCTTGATAGAAAACCTGCTAAATTGGTTAAGGGACAAGGATTATGTAAACTGGAATTTGAAGCCCGAGACCAAGCAAATGAAGACCCCAGATGGGAGAATGAATTGGCATTATGGTGTGGTGAAGCTTCATACATATCCCTAGGATAGGAGTCTTGGTATGAGAAACTAACTTATCTCCTTCATCATGAGACTTGCCCATAAAACCTAAACCCTAGGGAAAGGAGAGCTCTCGGGTTAAAATCAGCACAATATCGCCTCATAAATTTGGTGCTCTTCCACATTAATTATATTGGGTTCTTTTAAGATGTCTTGAACGTGAATATGCAGACAAGGTTCTGAAGGAGATCCATGATGGTCTTGCAGGTGGACATTTTGCAGGGAACACCACCACTAACAAAATACTAAGAGCTGGTTATTATTGGCCTACTTTGTTCAAGGATGCTCACACATACGCTAGAAACTGTAAAACTTGTCAAATAAGCCCAAGGAGGGAAAAGAGAGAAGTTTTCCCACTCCAACTTGTGGTCATCTCCAGGCCATTCGATCAATGGGGGTTAGATATCATAGGAGAAATTACACCGAGTTCTTCAAAAAAACATAGATACATACTGACTGCCACAAACTATTTCACGAAATGGGTAGAGGTCATCCCTTTGACTCATGTAAACTAAAAGGTGGTGATCCAATTCATAGAACAACATCTGATTAAAAGGTTCGGTATTCCTTCTATCCTTGTTTTTTATTATACCGCTTAATTTTCTTCCACCCTATTAACAGAGTTTTCTTTAGAAAAAGGAATCATAATCAGATACTCTGCAAACTACTATCCACAGGGAAACGGAGTGGCATAATCAACCAATAAGAACCTAGTGAGGATATGAAAGAAAAAAATGGCAGACAACTAGAGGAATTGGCACAGTTCACTTCATAATTCCTTATGGGCTGATAGAGTAACACCCAAGGAAGCTATAGGGAATTTCCCATACTTTTTGATATATGGATAGGAATCCATTCTCCCGAACATGATATATCTTCCATCTCTTCAGCTTGCTCAGGATTCTAGAGGACAACCCTTATCAGTTATACAAAAATGAATTGATACCCTCCTCATGCTGAAAGAAAAAAGGGAGAAAGAAAAATCAAAGTTTGTATCTCATCAGCAGATAGTTAAAAGGTGGTTTGATAAGCATAAGGCCAAAGAGAAGAATTTTGAAGTAGGAGAATTAGTACTGAAATGGGACAAAGAAAATGAGTCGAAGGGAAAGCATTCGAAGTTTTAGAATATATGTCTCGGACCTTTTCAGGTAGCCGAGAAAATTGGGGTAGGAATTGTTGTGTCCATTTCATCACTTGGGTGATCAAAACAAGGGCACTTACAAGTCTAGTTGGGCCTGCTAGAAAAGATAGAGGTTAGTGCATGATTTAGATAATCCAAGCACATGAAATAAAAAATAAAATGAACTAAAAACAACTAAGGAAATAAAAATAGCATTCATAAGAAACTTTGAAACAAAATCAATCAACCAAATGACCAAGATTATGCCACCAATGGATAACTATATTAGTTGGAAAAACACCATAGAGAAAGGAAGACTTATGGATCCCCTCTTCCTCCTTGGGAGGGATCTTGAGTTCCCTATTGGAGATCTCTTCTTACAATGATAAACTAGAAATAAAATGGTGAAGAAATCCTAGCCTATTTCCTCAAGAGGTGAGTGGAATGGCCTATTGGAATGTTGCTAGAATGCTCCAAGAAGAAAACAGGATTCTTCAAGGAGGATTGAGGAATCATAACAATACTATGAAAATATTAAATTCTTAGTGCACCCATGGCCTCCATTTATAGCATGACTTCAAGGCATTATTCACTTGGTTCTTGGTGTGAACACGGGGCCCTTTAGGGCACCCTTTGGTCCTTGACCAGCCCCCCATTCAGATTCAGCTCAGATCTGAGGGTGAAATCAAGTTGGGAGCTGGTCCATAAGTGGTTGAGGGGCCGACAAGAACCATAAATGTGTTTTTCATAGGAGTGTGTGGATTTTCTCATAAACAGTCATGCATATGGCTCATTCTTCGCTCTACAGTCTTCTTTGGGCCATGTGCTTCCTTTAGTGATTCAGCGCATGTCAATTTTTGTCTAGTTGTATAGTTTTTGCCTCTTGGAAATGAATTTTTGGTGTTGCAGGTGAACTAATAGGTGTTTGGAAATGTTGCATTTTTGTAATCATTTTCATGTGATGTTGCAGACGAAATTTCAGTGATAACACCTTGTTCTATTTTTTTCCCTGGGGCCTGGTCAACAAGAGTCCTCTCCTGGGAGGAGGTTGAACTTCCTTCTTAACTAACGAGACCTGACCTTCTTTACATCCCTTCATTTGGAATTCTATTTTTTTGGCTTCCTCAAAATTCTTAGCTAAGGTTTTTTTGGCAGCCCTCTTCACAAACATGGAAATGGAAGCTGGGAGAGCATTAGAGTATACTTCGATTTGCAAATCCTAAGTGGGTTTAGCTTCGGGTTAAAAAAAATTTAGGATAGTGGTGAAACGTTGATTGAAGTTTTTAATATTCTCCTTTGAACTCATGGTGACGGTGAAAAACTCATCCATCAAAGCTCCTGTAGTGGGTTCCTCTGCAAATTTATCTAAAAAATCCTTTTGAAACTTTGTCCAACTAGTTATGGACCCTATAGGAAAGTTAAAATACCACGTGGAGGCTGAATTCTCAAAAGTATAGGGAAAAATCCTGCATACTATGTCTTCATGTTGGACATTCATCATTCTAAAAGCTAGAATGAATTTTTTGATATGGTCTTCAGGAAATACTGAGGTTTCAAGGTCGAATTTAGGGATTAACTTTTTTGGATGTCAAGGAAGGTTATGTACTCGTCTGGGGATTTCCAGAGCATCTCTAGCCAACCACGGTTGATTGTTCTGAGGTGGTTCTCTCCTTTATTCATTATTATCATTGTTATATTCCATGTCATCCGACTCTGAAACTAAGCGTTCTAAGTTAAACCCTTCCTCGTCAGAAAAATCATCGAGCTCAGAGTAGTTATTAGCTGGTGTTTCAGGGATTAGATTAAGGGGATGTTCCATTTCAGTGAGGGAGAAATCTATCAGGTATTCTATTGTGTGAATAAAAACCTGGTCGGGGGTGTCGACCACTGGTCTTCTTACTTGTTTTCTACGAGGAAGCAATGGAGCTAAGGGTAGTTCTTTGATTTGTCAGGCATAAGCTCTTGTGATTCTTATGAACCGGTTCAACTCCTCATGGGGAAGAGCATAAGGTATTTTAGGGAATAAATGTTCTTCCTCTTGTTGGGGTAATTTACGTGTTTCAGGAGTACTTAGTGTGTGTGGGTTTTCTTGAGAATGACTAGCCATGCATGTGGGTTGTTTTGAATCTACAGGATGTGTGAAATATTATATCAAAAATATTGTCAGCCATTCATTCTTCAGGCCCTCCTTCTAGCGCCAATTATGTTGAGGGGTCCTAAATCCCTTTAACTCAACAGTAGGAAACAAGCCCACCACTGAGGCCCAATTAGACTCTGCGGCATTTGATAGTGGAATGGTTCTCCAAATCTTGTGATCCGGACAATTAATCGATGGGATTTACATAGTGATATACAAGATATCTTCTTGTGAAAAATCCTCCTTCATCTTGAACGTTCTCTTTTTTGTATTTTCTCTTATAGGTGGGTCTGATACAAGATATGTGTTGGTATAAACCAGCTGAGTAACAAAGGGGAAAATCTTAACTACTGAAGAAGGTTGAGGTCAGGATAACCCTTGTTCTCAATCATGCAGACAATTATTCTTACACCTACGACAACCCTAGTACTAATACATCAACTTGCTAGTGTTTCAATTATTAACTGAGATACAATTATCGGAAGAGAACATACATGCAATAAAATGATGGCAAGAAAATAGTTTCCTTAGCTCTAATCACTAATAACACACTAATACAATGATTTTTTTTTACATCATTAGAGGCAAGAATTATAAAAATATTGAATCAAATAACTTATCAACAAATTCACAAACTCTTACTCATTACAACATCCATTCATGAGATAAAGTCATAAGTAATTCTTCCTTATGATCCAATCACACACACCTTTTATGAAAAATAGAAACTTGTCTCTGGTCCGAAATAAGACTTCTTGATTAAGGTAGCTCCGAAATAGTTCTTTACAATTCCAAAAATGAGGGTCTTTGCAAAAACCATCAACCCTTTCTTAACAAGTTGATCCTCTTATTTATAACAAATTATTAACTAAAAATAACTATCAAAGTGCAAGCTAAGTAAAAAAAAACATCACCACATGGCACTTTCATCTCTCAGTATTCTAAGAGTCATCAAATGGTTTCACTTGAGTGGATGACTCTTCTCATACTCTGAACATTTGACGAAGAGTTCCTCGCATGTGTTGGCATACGGGAATCTGTGTTGGTCCATCGGGGCCGTAAGGATCTCCTTTATTTCCACTGCTCGTGCCCGATACTTGACTACTTTAACACTTAACTATTGTAACACTATATGAGCCTTGATCGGGTGCTCCATGAACTGTTGTACTTGACCTAGCGCCATGTTCGCCACTTTTTCTATCTCCGCAGTCTACGATGAGTCTTGTTTTGCATGTAGTTTGACTATGTCATGCAAGTCAACAAAGTCCTCGGGTTTGACGAGTTCTGGGAGACCAATGTCTCTCATCACCCAATTGACCTTGGTCTACCTCCTTTCGCAATCAGACCATTTATATTGGATCTCTTGATGAGGTTCTTGGGCCATATTCACCCAATATTCGGTCGAATTCCTTGTATGATCGATGTTGTTGTCCCTTAGTACCTGATTGTCGTGCTCTTCAGCGTCTTGGCCCTTTTGAACCATGCTTATGTAATCAATTATTTCCACTGCTTGGTTGGATTTCTCATATCATCTTTCCATCTCCTTTCATCTTTTTAGCTCCATAAGGGTGTCTTCTTGGAAATTGGCTATCCCTGCAGTGAAAAGGTGCTGCTCACTCGTGAATTTACTATAGGCATCCTGGAATTCGTTTCTCAAGAACACTATGGCCTACATGGAGTCCTGATAATATTTCACCAAATTTCACAGATGCTCCAACTCCTTTAGCGTAGCAGCCATCTCCTCTTCATCTTTCCTTGTTGTATCCAGGGTGGCATCTGCGATTTTCATCCCTGCGTCGATAAGCTCGGACATCTTGGCATGCTCTGTGCTAATCAATTTCTCCTCTGTGATGATGATGATGGAACTGTCCAGAGAAAGACTCCTCTTCTTAGTGGTTCTCTTCATGGTGGCCTTTCTCTTTCGGTCATAGGTGATAGCTTGTATTTCGGAGACCTCATCCACAGGTTCGGGGATTTGTTTCTCTCCCCAAGTAAGAGTGTTTCCCAGGATCCCGATGATGTATATTTCTTCAAGACTAGGGTCCTGAACCTCTTCCATATGTCTTGATGGATCAACCTCTAGTTGTTTCTCATCAGGTGGTAAAGCACTGGTCAAAATTGAGGAACCAGGCACAGGTTCGATACTTTCTGGGTGATCAGTTGTCAAGATGTTGATTTCCTGTTGTGGAATTTCTCCTTCTTTTTCTCCTAATCCTAGCTCATCCTTTGAGATTTCTAATGGGGTTCCTGGTGTATCAAGTATTTCAATGTCTAAGACACTTTCAACCTCTAGGTAGCTCTGTGGAAGGATTTGAATTGGAGCATCGGGAGCTGGGGAAGATACTTTCTCAGGTTCCTTTTCCTCTGTAATCTGCATCGAAGTCACCAAGGAAACCTCTGAACTCTCCTCATAATCATAGATAGTTATTAAGTCATGCAAGGGGTTTGGTGCACTAGTCCTACCTAGTGTCCTTGATATCTCAGGTTGAGTTGAAATTCCCCCAGGTGATCCGGTCTGTGGTGATGGGATTTCAGGATTCTTGGGCCCGGTGATTCCTTCGGGTTGTATCGCCTCTGATCCACTTGGCCCTCCTCGACTTTCGATTGGATTGTCGACAGGAAACCTCGTCATCTCTATGAGATCTGGTTCATTCTACAACTAATCAATGACTCTTTGTGCCTTTGCCATCAAGATAAATCCCCTGGTTTGTGCTCCTGGTGTCAAGAACAAACCTCTTCTTTGCACCTCTGTTTCCTTTGCCACTTTGATTTCTTCCCTGAATCTAAGGGCCTCTTGAGCTTACTGCTCTATTGTTTCCACATGTTCATCCACGCTCATGGCCTTGAACCTTGTTGTGTTCGGGTTGGCCATCCTCTGCACCACCTCATCCTAGTCTTGGGTGTTCTCTATGAAGACTTCGTTCTCAAACTTATCGTGAGAATACGGCCATCAAGATGACATGTGTGAAGCATGTTGCAGGACTAGGCATTTTGGGTCGTTCTTGTAGAATCGGCCTGTCGAGAACCTGAATTCAAGTTGGATCAGCCCTTCTTGTTTGGCTTGAGCAGTATCCTTTACCAGATATAAACCTACATGGAAATTGTAGGGTATGAAGGCTTGTTTCTTGTCTTTGACCAGTGTGGAATTGTAGCCTTGCAGGATGGTATGATAACAAATTTCTCCCATGATGTTTTGGTCTGGGACATGAGATGGTAGGATATGTGGTGCTCTGGTGGCCCCGAACACCCTTATGTAGGTTGTGCACTCGTCCAAGTACCAATGGCCTACCTTGGATATCATTTTCTTCACTGTCGTTGACAGCCTCGGGCATTCATTCTTAAAAATAATAAAATAGATGTGGGTGATGAATTCATAGAATATGAGGGAGTAAGATTTATTGTACCTGTTTTCCCATAGCACGTTGAAGTAGACGTGGTCCGGGAGCTCTGCAACATGCCAGCTTAGATTCATGTCAGTGAAGACATTCCTAGCGCACATGACATCGAGAAGGTACGAGGCCATGTAAAAATTTGGTGCCTCTCCTTCCTTCTTCGTCTAACCCTGCAACACACAGATGCTAAATTGTTTGGAGACTATTGCTCCCCAGTTGAAACTAGTCCCGATGATTGCATCTGTGTATTCCAAATGCATCCATGCTTCCAAAAACTTGGATAAATTATTTTCTTCGTATAGCCGGCACATGAGAGCCATCAAACAGATATATGGCTCCCTCAAGTTGATTGTCATGTACCATCCATTGCTCTGATTAGTGAATTTCTTGTCTACCCTCTACCATGAAGCAATCAACTGGATGGTGTCATGGAATTCACATAACTTCACCACGTAGTCCATGTTGAGTCGCTCCTCTAGGTCCCTAAGCTTTTAATACTTCTGGACCTCTGTCAGGAGGAAAAATTCGATGCACCTGCCATTCTCATTGTTGATCAAACATTTATGCATGTCTGTGTGGTCGATGAGACACTTCAGGACCTCTATGCAGGGGAAAATGGGGGTTCTACTCGCCACCATGTGTAAATACTATCATCGGATGTTGGGGAACACCTAGTCGTCGAGCGCCCTTACGTCTAGGTCACTGTGTGGGATATACTCTAGGTATTCTTCTCTACTAATCATGTTGAAGAGATCCCCCCACTGTGGGAGCATTACCTTGGATCTTGTGCTTTACCCTATATCGCCAAAGTCCAGAGGCTAGATGAAAACTTTCTTTGTTGTTGTTTTGACGACAAGATCTTCCCTAGGGATATAGTACAATTGCCTTGCGATCCCTAGTGACAAACCTTGGCCTATCTCTAGTTATTTTAGATTTGGTGCTCTCGGCAACCGTCTAGTGTTTGGCTTTCTCAGCGGCATTGTTCCTGCAACTTGAGCAGAGTGTAGAGACTATGTGAAAAACTGGACGAACACATATATATTATAACCATCGAATTGAAAGACTTGGATACATACCTCTGAAGCTTGTTAAACCTAATTTTTTGATAATCACGAGGGTCAGTACAGTCTTCGAGTTGCTCATTTTTCTCCTTTGGATGCTCTGGAATTCTCTTACGTGCAAAATGAATTTGTGTTCACAACGGTTCAATAGATTTAAACAGAGAAGATCTTACCGTGTCGCATCAGCCATTCAATTTGGATCATGAGTGTAATTTCGATAAATCAGCCACAGAATCTTTAGAGGATTTAGAACTTAAATTCATCATGGGTTGATGGTGGAGGCGCGGGGTGGTGATGTGGTATATCGGTGATTTCAAAAGTGATTTTTTAATTGGTTCACACGGTAGCAACTAATGTGATATTGGATAATAATTAGTTCCTTAAATGTCCAAAATCCGATTGTATCTAATGCTGAAAATGTCATGTTAGCTCCCAAATAAAATAAAATAAAAATTTGGAGTGTTAGGTGGTTAATTGAGTCATGAAAATGTTTTAGGGCCAATCAAAATTTGTTTTAGTCATTTATGGTTCATAATGATCAATCATTTCACTTCAAATCACAAAGGGATGTCCATTTTGAAATAATTCCTCATTATGACAAATTGGTAGCGCAAAGCGCTATTTTAACACTAAGTGCGCTACTAACTCGTGAAAAATATTTGTTTTTGCATTTGAAGACTTTTGAAGTGAAAAAGGTATATCATAAAAAATTTCAATGTTTTTAAATCATCATCAAGTCTTGAGATCCTCTTTTAAAGCTACAGCTTGCCATCAAAGAAGTATTGTTAAGGTTTTATGGGAACCAAGGAAGTTTTGTCCTTAGGGGTTTTTTGCTCTAATTTTCTTATGTGCAGAAGTATTTGTAGCAGGTGCTTGGATATGAAATGGCTCCAAGGAAAGACCCTATCTCCAGGAAGAGGTCAAGCTCTGTGGTCAGGTTTGAACCTACTGATACTACTCTTATTGAGAAAAACTCTAACCATGTGGAGTCCTTCAAGCGCATAGGATGCTGGAGGTTTTGTCAAAATCTAGAAGGGAATCATATGGAGAAAGAGAGGAAGATTCATATGGTAGTAGCATAGAGGAACATTTTTATCAGTTTGTGTTGAGGATCAAAAACCCAAGCAAGTGCTAAATAAATAAGAAATGCATATCACAAGCATACTCTGTTTTTAGAGTTTATTGATGGAATTTTCCAAAGAGGGATATGTTTACAGTGATAGTATGGAAAATGGTTCTCTTCAGGGTGCAGGGTATTCATCTTCCAAGAAGAAATTCCAGAGGAAATGAGTGTTTTTCTAAATACTTGGAGTATTACATTTTGGCATAAACCTTTTTTTTGTAAAATGAAGTATGGGGAAGTTTAAATGAATAAGTATTATATATTGAAACATTTAATATGTGATGAAGTCAAAGTTCGGGTCTTAAAGCATCCTTTTCCAGCATTCACTTCAGATTTTAAAATAATTTTGGACAAAATTGTTGAAAAAAGTCACCTAAAGGAGTTTGTAGCGCAAACTGTGTTTTTTCTGTGTATTGCACTACCAACTCTTCAAACTTTCAACATGGATGAGCTTTGGTCAAAATTCGACTTGGAAAGAGGATTTTTGGGTCAATTTGGCCACATATATTTGAATATAATATCATCCCCCATCAAATCATTCAGGTGGCACTTTGTTTCCTCAATGGAAACATTCTAGGGATCAAATCCTAGATTGTAGGAATATGACTAGATTTTGGAAATCTGTGTTTTCTTGCTTTAGTCATATTTTTTGTAGATAGATTTTGATGAGTTGGAAAGGTATTTTTTGAAAGTGAGAGAGGGTTTTCACAAGAACTAGCTCCTCTTCAAAAACCTCTCTCATGTTTTTAACAGCTACTTGGATTCTGGATATATAGGTGAATATTTGAGCATCATTTTCCAGAAATTTGGCAGTTTGTATTTTCCATCCACCTCATAAATTCGAATTTGACTTGGATAACTAAAGATAGGTGAAGAGGTTATAAGATCCATTTATTTTGAATCTATATGAGCATGTAATATCTATAAAGAGAGCTAAAGGGAGGTTGTATTGGGAGGACTTGGAGAGACACCTTTGTAAAATACATTTTGAATGCATATTGGAATATAAGATTATTTTGTTGTAGATGTTCAAACCTTCATCTTCTTTCTTTTTTGTACCTGTGGGTGAATATTATATTCATGTTTTCTATGTTTATCTAACAACTAATAACTGTCATCTTATCTTGGCATTGATAAACTATAATTGCAAGTACTCTTACATGTTATAGCTGGCAATCCATGCTTGCTTATGTATGTATGTTTATGTTGGTATAATAAGTATTCTTCATCAATTACATATTTATATAAACCTTCTGAACAAGTATAGTTGAAAGTCGCATTTGTCTGAGTGTATTCATATGTTTCTAGAGTGAGTGAGATCATATCAATTCATTCAATTTGATCCAATTTATACTCGTTTTTAAACATTTGATTAAGTTACCAATCTCACTTGATTTGCAACCTAGAGTGACTCTTGGAGTGATAACAAATTGGCATCATTTATGGGGAAAGAAGTGTGAAGCAAGCTTCCCTGGGAGACGACATAGTCCCAGCTTTTGATGATAGACAAAGGCAAGGCATTAGTTTGGTTGTAATATTCTATCTAGCGGCTCCATGAAGGACGAATTCAGTGGCTACTCCACAATATTCAAATGTCAAAGGAATTTGTTGCTCTTTTGGCTCAGTGGTTTGCACCTCTCAACTTATCTGCAGTTCCTAGTTTCCCACATCCAGTACCTCATTTGAAAGAATGGGAATATTTTATGCCTATCTTCAGAGAGAGGAAAGAAGACAATCCTGCAGAACACCTCATCAAGTTCCATGAGTGCGTGTATCTATTAGATCTATAGCATGAGGATGTTCACATGAAGATGTTCATCCATTCATTGGATGGTGATGCACGTAAGTGGTATTTCTCATTACCTCCTTCTAGTATTTCATCTTTGAAATAGTTTCACAGAGTATTCAATGAGCATTGCAAAGGGTACTTTTCAGATGAGTTTTTATTTGACAATTGTTGTGAGGAATATGAATTGCATGATGAGATTGAAGTTATAAATAGAGAAGAATTTATCCCTCACAATCTGCAATAACTCTTTAATGATCTTCAAGATGATTTCCTTTCACATGACCATGAACTCGAAATGGAAAATGAAGAAGTTGAAAGTTCTCCTGCTACAATTATTTATGATTGTTGTATATCTGAAAATCTAAATGCTTAAGTTATAAATCATGAGGATCAGTTTTTTGTTAGTCAAATGCCAATTGAAATCAGTAAGGGCAGCCCACATTTTTCATATTTGCAGACAAAGGGAAGTTGCAACAACCATGAGGAAATGGATTTGCAGAGATCATCCATTTTCAAGGTGGAACAACAGGAAGACTGTAAGTATGAGTCAAATTTGATACAACATTTGACAATGTGTTCAGATCTTGCTTTAAATCAAGATGTAGATCATATCAATGATTATATTCTAAGTCATTTTGAGAAAGAAGCAATGGATGATTGCCTAAGTAACTCTATAATTAAAGTTGATCACAGTCAGATTTCTTTAAATTATGTTATACAATCATCATATGATCATTTTGGTAAGGAAGAAATTGTCATTTGTGATGATCAAAAATTTCCCTTGGAAGATCAAGGAGGACATYTGTTTTCAAGAAAAARGGAAGACATACATGATAATTCAATGGTTTTGAATCAGTATAATTGTGATCTCGGTTTTGAATACCCTATGGCATCCTTACTTGAGTCTTATCTCTCAATCTCTCTTAAGTTTTCAGATTTTATCATACCACTTGCATTTGATAGTAAGTGTGATCTCCTGAAAGAGTTTTTATGGTCATTGTTATGATTTTATTATTATCTTCTAATCAGTGGCATAAAAAGAAGTCTTTCAGTCATGAGTTTACTTGTATGGCTTCATTGGAAGCATGCTTTTACTTTATCAACAAGCGGTATAGTTGATTATATTAGGAGTGCACATGAAAAAGCTCAGTAGTTGAGCTTTTGTTTTCAGTTTGCAGTTGGTTTGCAGTATGAAGATTTTCAGTTTTCAATAACTAATCAGATTTTATCTTAGTACATCAATAATAGAATGTAAGTGACAGATCTCAAGGGTTTACAAAGGAATGGTTGTACATGTTTAATACTAGATGACTCCATAACCCAATGGACTAGGCACTACAAAGTCCAAGATGTATATTTTTGAAGAGTGGTTTGATCTTATAATCAGAGCAGGTTACAGGGTTTTCAGATTGAACAGAAAGGCACAGGGTCTGCTATGTTCTTGGAACCTCACAGGGAGGCTTCCATCCCCAATTAGAGCTAGATGTTAGCTCCCAAATAAACTTTTTTTATTTTGGAGTCTTAGGTGGTTAAATGATTCATGAAATTGTTTTAGGGATAATCACAAGTTGTTTTAGTCATTTATGGTCCATAATGATCCATCATTTCACTTAAAATCACAAAGGGATGTCCATTTTGAAATAATTCTTCATTATGACAAGTTGGTAGCATAAAGCGCTATTTTAACACTAAGTGTGCTACCAACTCATGAAAAAACTAAATTTTTGCATTTGAAGACTTTTGAAGTTAAAAAGGTATATCATAAATTTTTTCAAGGTTCTTAAATCATCAACAAGTCTTGATATCCTCTTCTAAAGCTACAGCTCGCCATCAAAGAAGTATTGTTAAGGTTTTCTGGGAACCAAGGAAGTTTTGTCCTTAGGGTTTTTTTGCTCTAATTTTATTATGTGCAGAAGTATTTGCAGCAGGTTCTTGGATATCAAATGGCTCCAAGGAAAGACCCTATACCCAAGAAAAGGTCAGGTTTTGTGGTCAGGTTTGAACTTACCGATACTACTCTTATTGAGCAAAACTCTAACCATGTGGACTCCTTCAAGTGCATAGGATGCTGGAGTTTTTGTCAAAAGATAGAAGGGAATCATCTGGAGAAAGAGAGGAAGATGCATATGTTAGAAGCATAGAGTAACCTTTTTATCAGTTTGTGTTGAAGATCAAAAAGCCGAGCAAGTGCTAAATACATAAGAAATGCATATCATAAGCATACTCTATTTTTAGAGTTTATTGATGGAATTTGTCAAGAGGGATATGTTTACAGTGACAGTATGGAAAATGGTTCTCTTCAGGGTGCAGGGTATTCATCTTCCAAGCAGAAATTCCAGAGGCATTGAGTGTTTGTCTAAAGGACTTGGAGTATTACATTTTGGCATAAACCTTTTTTTGTAAAATGAAGTATGGGGAAGTTTAAATGAATAAGTATTATATATTGAAACATTTTATATGTTATGAAGTCAAAGTTCGGGTCTTAAAGCATCCTTTTCCAGCATTCACTTCAGATTTTAAAATAATTTTGGACAAAATTGTTGAAAAAAGTCACCTAAAGGAGTTTGTAGCGCAAACTGTGTTTTTTCTGTGTATTGCACTACCAACTCTTCAAACTTTCAACATGGATGAGCTTTGGTCAAAATTTGACTTGGAAAGAGGATTTTTGGGTCAATTTGGCCACATATATTTGAATATAATATCATCCCCCATCAAATCATTCAGGTGGCACTTTGTTTCCTCAATGGAAACATTCTAGGGATCAAATCCTAGATTGTAGGAATATGACTAGATTTTGGAAATCTGTATTTTCTTGTTTTAGTCATATTTTTTGTAGATAGATTTTGATGAGTTGGAAAGGTATTTTTTGAAAGTGAGAGAGGGTTTTCACAAGAACTATCTCCTCTTCAAAAACCTCTCTCATGTTTTTAACAGCTACTTGGATTCTAGATATATAGGTGAATATTTGAGCATCATTTTCCAGAAATTTGGCAGTTTGTATTTTCCATCCACCTCATAAATTCGAATTTGACTTGGATAACTAAAGATAGGTGAAGAGGTTATGAGATCCATTTATTTTGAATCTATATGAGCATGTAATATATATAAAGAGAACTAAATGGAGGAGCCAAAGGGAGGTTGGATTGGGAGGACTTGGAGAGACTCCTTTGTAAAAGACTTTTTGAATGCATATTGGAATATAAGCTTCTTTTGTTGTAGATGTTCATAAGTTCATCTTATTTCTTTTCTATACCTATGGGTGAATATTATATTCATGTTTTCCATTTTTATCTAATGATCGATAATTGTCATCTTATCTTGGCATTGATAAACTAGAATTGCAAGTACTCTTACATGTTATAGTTGATCATTCATGTATGCTTCTGTATGTATGTTTCTGTTGGTATAATAAGTATTCTTCATCAATTACATCTTTATATAAACCTTCTGAACAAGTATAGTTGAAAGTCGTATTTTTCTGAGTGTATTCATATGTGTCTGGAGTGAGTGAGATCATATCAAGTCATTCAATTTGATCCAATTTATACCCTTATTTACACATTTGATTCAGTTACCAAGCTAACTTGATTTGCAACCTAGAGTGACTCTTGGAGTGATAACACGTCCCGTCGTGCCACTCTTTAAGTGGGTGGATCAGGGGTTGGGATTTTGCTATGAACATTTTCATTGATATCCTCCTGCAAATCTCTGATGTCGATCAAACTTACCGTATAGTGATGACATGGCAAAGTTGACTCTGAGGTGTGACTAGGACATTGGGAACCAAGAATGACTCGGGATAGAACTATACCATATGAACCTCTTACTTGGTAAAGACACATGGCATTCAAGACCAGTGACTTAATTCGCTCGTATTAATCGTAGTCAGGACTTTCCTTAATCTATTCGTTCTAAAATAAAATCCTAGCTTGCCGATGCCGAAAAGTGTTAAGGATCGGTGATCGGCAATAAACCTACCCAAGTGCTCTCGGATCAGCTCCCTCGACAGAGTCTCGATGCCAAAAAATGAATTGGGGATCAGTGATCAGGGATAACTTTATCGTGGTCAAAAAAAAAATTGTGATCCTTCTAGATTTTCCCCGATCCCGATAAAGTGTGTCGGGCATCAGTTATTGGTGATTTCTTTTTGTCCTTTGTTAACGTATGTCCTCTTCATATTTTACCGATGCCGAAGGGGATCAGATATCTATCGAAACTTTATGAGAAAAACTTATGCAAACCAAAACTGCCTCTTGCTGATGTCGATGAAGATTAGTGCTCGATGACTGTTGTTTTCTGAGTGGTTCCTTTACTTGAATTCTTTTCGACGTCGAACCTGAGTGTGTTAGGTGCAGTGTTTGGTTTTCGATTCTTACTTCAATTGTTAATGTCTTTTAGTCATGGGGTTTCATAAGTTCAAACAAACCTGAATAGGTGATGAGAGTCATGAAAATAAACAAATGCAAAACATTTCTCAAAATGAAATTGAGTCAGACAGTGCAGAAAACAAGTGGTACCCAAAAAGTGACAAAAAATTGATAAGGCTTTTTTAGGGTGTGATGAGTGTTGAACAAATGGAGAATTACTAGAATAAATCAGAATCTATGTTCCTACCTCAGGCTCAGCTGATGCAAAATATGGTTAAGAACTTAACTATTTTTTATTAGAGCCTCTTCTATCCTTGCGTTTGAAATTCCCTAATTGGTGAAATTTGGGCCTACCTGTGGGGTTTCAACCTTTATTCCACCTTTGTTTCCTGTAACCATGACCCATTTCCTCTTTTGAAAAGATTCGAGTAAAGAATTCACTGGCACCAGGCCTTTTAGTTATCATCATTCACTTGCTACGGTGTTGCTATGCTACCAGTGAGCATCCATAGTCCCGGTGGAGTCACCCCGGCATCACAGACCTTGCTCCACTTCCAGGGAGTGTCCATAGCCTTGAATAAGTTATCTGCATACCCTATCCTACTTTTCACTCATTTGATATAATTGATTTTATTTCAGCAGAATTCCCTGAGCGAGTGGGAGAGGATGACGTCTATTATTTGCAAAATGAGATGGTTATGGTGAATTTTTGCTAGCTCTATCTTGAGGTACATGTAGTCCTTTCTAGATTACCATCTTTCCCTTCAGGTTTTACCAGAACACCAGGAAGACAATTCATCTCTTTGCCAAGGTTGTTTATTTGCACAAGTTAGATACAGAACTCCTTCAAAACAACCGTAATTCTCCCAACGCTTCTTGTGTTGAATGTAAGCATGAGTCAGGCATAGAGTTTGTCATATCGCATGAGCTAAGGTCAACCAATTCCTTGTTAAACACAAAATTCAAAAGTGAAAAAAATACTGTAACAAAAAAAATAAAAAATGAAGAACTATGCAATCAGCCTACCTAAAAACAAAATATCATGAAAACACACAACTTGTTTTTTTAACAAAAATATTGTTTTAGGGCTTGGCCATTCACTAGGAGGGCGTCAAGTTCCCCCCTCATAGTTTTCAAACAATACGTGCCTACCCCAATTTTCTCGGCTACCTGAAAATGTCTAAGCCATAGATTCTGAAACTTTGAATGTTTTCCCTTCGGCTCATTTGCTCTGTCCCATTTCAGGACTAAGTCTCCTACTTCAAAATTCTTCTCTTTGGCCTTATGCTTATCAAACCACCTCTTAACTATCTGTTAATGAGATACAAACTTTGATTTTTCTTTCTCCCTTTCTTCTTCCAGCATGAGGAGGGTATCAATTCTTTTTTGTATAACTAATGAGGGTTGTCCTCTAGAATCCTGAGCAAGATGAAGAGATGGAATATATAGCCCATTCGGGATAATGGCTTCTTGTCTGTATATCAGAAAGTATGGGGAATTCTCTATATGTTCCTTGGGTGTTACTCTATCAGCTCATAAGACATTATGAAGTGAACTGTGCCAATTCCTTTGGTTTTCTGCCACTTTTTTCTTTAATATCCTCACTAGGTTCTTATTGGTTGATTCTGCCATTATGTTTCCCTATCGATAGTAGTTTGCAAAGTATATGATTATTATTCCTTTGTCTAAATAAAACTATGTTAATAGGGTGGAAGAAAATTAAGCGGTATTATCAAAAGCAAGGACAGAAGTCATACCACACCTTGTAATAAGTTGTTTTTCTATGAATTGGATCACCACCTTTTTGTTTACATGAGTCAGAGGGACGGCCTCTGCCCATTTCATGAAATAGTCTGTGGCAGTCAGTATGTATCTATGTTGTTTGAAGAACTCAGTGTAATTTATCCTATGATATCTAACCCCCATTGCTTGAATGGCCTGGAGATGGCCAGAGGTTGGAGTGGGACAGCTGCTCTCTTTTCCCTACCCATGCTTATTTGACAACTTTTATAGTTTGTAGTGTATGTGTGAGCATCCCTGAACAGAGTAGGCCAATAATAACCATCTCTCAGTATTTTGTGAGCGGTGGTGTTCCCTGTGAAATGTCCACCTGTAGGACCATCATGGATATCCTTTAGAACCTTGTCTTCATCTTCATGCTCGAGACAAATTAAAAGAACCCCATCATAATTAACATGGAATATTATCAAATTTATGAGGTGATATTGTGTTGATTTTAACCTGAGAGATCTCCTTTTCCTAGGGTTTAGGTTTTATGGGCAAGTCCCATGATGCAGGAGATAAGTTAGTTTCTCATACCAAGACTCTTGTCCTAGGGAGACGTATGAAGCTTCACCACACCATAATGCCAATGCATTCTCCCATCTGGGATCTTTGTTTACTTGGTCCTGGGATTCAACTATCAATTTACATAATCCTTGTCCCTTAACTAGTTTAGCAGGTTTTATATATAGATCAAATTATTAGACCATTGCCATCCAGTTTCCTCTTCTTCCCCCCATCTCATGTTGAGTGAATAGGGATCGGATTTCAGGGTGAGGCACGATGAATTTGGTGTGGTTCTTTAGGATGTAAGATATGAAGTGTTTCACCACCTTGTATACTGCATAAGCTCGGTTGTATATAGCAGGTTAATTTAGTTCAGTCCCTTGGAAAGTATTGATCATGAATGAGACTCGGGCCCCATTGTTGTCATCATCCTTCGCAACACTAGAGCTTGAGAAATTATAGTCTTAATATTCCTGAAAGCAGTTTTTCATTCATCATCCCACTTAAATCCAGCATCTTTGCAGATCATTTTTTGTAAGGGTCTGATAGTTTTAGCGAAATCAAGGGTGAACTTTCTCACAAAATTGATTTTCCTAAAGAAGGAGTGCATAGCCTTTTTGTTGTGGGGTAATGGAAGCTAAGCTATCGCCCTAATTCGTTCTGGGTCTATGTGAATTCCAGCTTGAGATATAATATGACCTAGTAGTTTCCCTTCCTCGACACCAAAGATAGTTTTCTTAGGGTTTAAAGATATACCATATTTCCTACACCTCTCAAAAATATGGGTTAGATGTCGGATGTGATATTCTCTATTCTTTGAATATACAGTCATGTCGTCCAAATAAACTAATACACATTTGTTTATTAATCCCTGAAACGATATTTCCATGGTCTTTTGGAAGGTTTCCCATACATTTATTAACCCAAATGGCATGCATTTATAAGCAAAGGTTCCCCACTTGGTTCGGAAGGTAGTTTTCAAATGGTCTTCCTCTGAAACTAGGACTTGGTTATAACCTGAAAAACCGTCCAGCAAGGAGAAAATATCAAAACCAAACACAGTTTGCAAGAGGTTATCCATCGGTGGGACTGGATAGTTGTCCTTTTCTTATGCTCTATTTAGGTTTCTCAAATCTACACACAGGTGTATCTCCCTGGATTTTTTCCTGACAGGAACTAAATTTTCTACCCATGCAAAATGTCTAACCTGGAAGATGATTTTAGCATCTAGTAATTTCTTCAACTCATGAAACATGAGAGGCTCCAGGGATGGGTGGTATTTATGGAGATTTTGTGGTTTTACTCTGAGTTTTAATGGTAGTGTGTGTTGAATGATACGAGTATCCTAATTTTTCAGATCTCGGTAGGACCATGCAAAAACATCTTGATATTCTCTGAAAAATTTGAGATATGCCTTCATTTCTTCTTTAGATATTGTCTTATCGAGATTTATATTCTTAGGGTTCTCTGGGGTTCCTATATTAATGGTTTCGTACATGGGATAGGAACTTCCTGTCTTTCCATTCATTGACCCTTTAAACATTTCCCTTAAGTCAAAAAGGTTTTCTAAATTGGCTACTCCTTTCAGTATCCTGCGAGACCTCGGTTTGTCATTCGATTGATTTGTTTTAGGTTTTTTCACATGGGAGTCGGTTTCAACTAATTGTGCCTGAAATATTTCATCATCAATAGCCAAATATTTAAAATTATGCTGATTGGTTAAAAAATTTATGATCTATTCATCTCCTTCAAACACCTTCCAATTGGAAATATTGTTAGGAACCGACGATTTGTAGAGTAGCTCCACAGTGAAACAGGAGGCTTCATAATCTTATAAATGGGATAGCCTTGAGGCAGAAGTGGCCAGAGAATCAGAAAGAGTGTTCTTTGCTCTGGGGATCACTGTAATGTGTAAGGATTCAAAATGTTCTATTATTCTGTGCACTTCCTGTTGGTAATTCCTCAGGTGGGGAGAGTTGCAATGTATAGTGTTCCTTAATTGTCTAACAATAATTTCATCTTCTCCAAAAACCTTTATTTCTTTAACGTTTAAGTCTAAGGCTTTCTTTATCCCTTGTACTAGAGCTTCATATTCGGCGGTGTTGTTTGTGCACTCAAATTCTAGTTTGCAGGACAGGAAATTTTGTTTACCTTTAGGGTCAATGAGGATACCCCCTACTCCTAATCCTTCTTGTGACTTAGACCCATCAAAGTACAAGGTCTAGACTTGTGAGAGAAAACCATCAATTTATTTTTTCCTACCACTTTCCTCCTTTCCTCCTATCTGCTCCATGGTTTTGGACAAAGGTTCTTGACAGAAGAGGATTTCTCTTGCCGCAAATTTTCTTGAAAAGTAATTTCAGAGTTTTGGGAAAGAGGGACATTAGATGAGAGGGGGAGAAATTTCCGAAATCGGAGTCATGGGAATAATTTTCTAGTACGAGGAAATCTATCGAAGAGGGTTCATTGAGGGTTTTTAGGTCGATGATAGTATGTTTTAAACATCTTTCCCTATCGATCCTAATCATATTCATGTGTCTCTCTAATGGCAACCAAAGGTGATCCCAGTATGTACTAACATATCTGTTTAACTTCTTAGACCAATATCGACTAAGTACCAATCCATAATTTTATGGGATATCTACTACGATGATTTCAATCACCTGAACAAACTTTGGGTGTCTCACCATCCTGATCATGACATCTTTGAACTCTCCCATAACCTTCACATGGGTTTTGTCTAGTTGTATCACATGTTTATCACTTTTGAGAGGGATTGTGTTTAGTTTCTTTCATATAAACAGTGGCATAATATTAGAGGATGCCCTTGAGTCAACCAAACAATTATGGAGGTTTTTGTTGAAGACTTCAAATGTCAGGAGGAACGGTGGGACAAAAGGCTTTCCTTTCTTATATTCAGAGCAAGCGTTCACAGTTAGTTTATTTCTTAGATATCAGAGGGTTGGATTATCTCCTTGGTCAATGCTTCTTGTAGGATTTTCTACTGAATTCAATGCTTGTAACAGAAAGTCCTTTTGCTGGGGGATTCTACACATGTCCATGACCAATATATTAGCCTTCAATTTTTTCAAATCTTCTACTATGTTGTAGTCTGGCTTGGGCGATTCTCAGGTATGGATATTTATAGGATTTTTTTGGGAGACAAAATATTCTTTCGGGTGATCGGATTTTTTTTTCCCCTTGAAGTGTGGGCCACAGTAAGGTCATTTGAGACTAGGTGACCCCTACCTCATGTTTGCATAGCCTATACCTCTGCGGATGGTTCTTGAACCTAAAATAGATCATAGGAAGTCATTGGTAGGTCAGGGTCCCAAATCAGTATGGTTGTTTCTTCTGGTGGATCAACTTCTTCCTGATTAGCAATATTCATAGTTGAGCCACTTGATTGTTTGGTAAGGGAAACCTCATCTAGAAACTGGTTGGCCATCAAATTCATGGAATGTACCCATTGTGGGCAGTCTCTTTCAGAATTTTTCTCTTGGTGATAGGTACAGAAAGAGTCGGATGCTACATTTACCATATCGATGTTTAAGTTGGTTGGGGGAGGTTCAATTGTTTTGAACGGTGGATTTATTTTAAAAAATGGTTTATAGGGACTCTGGACTAGGTTTCCTTCCCCTGCACATATTTTCATGTCTATAATTTCATTTGATAACTTCTTTACCATGCATTGTAGGTCTTCTATGTCTCCACTTCCTTTTTCAGGACCTTTTCATGTTTGTTTCCCTGGAGGTCTTGTCAATAAGAGTCCTCTCCTGGGAGGAGGTTGAACTTCCTTATTAACTAATGAGACATGGCCTTCTTTACATCCCTTCATTTGGAATTCTATTGTTTTGGATTCCTCAAAATTCTCAGCTAAGGTTGTTTTGGAAACCCTCTTCACAAACATGGAAATGGAAGTTGGGAGAGAATTAGCATATACTTTGATTTGCAACTCCTGAGTGAATTTAGCTTTGAGTTGAAATTTGTTTAGGATAGTGGTGAATCATTGATTGAAGTCTTTAACCTTCTCCTTTAAACTCATGGTGGCGGTGAACAACTCAACCATCAAATCTCATGTAGTGGTTTCCTCTGCAAATTTATCTAAAAAATCCTTTTGAAACTTAGTCCAACTAGTTATGGACCCTATAGGTAAGTTTAAATACCACGTGGAGGCTGAATTCTCAAAAGTATAGGGAAAAATCCTGCATACTATGTCTTCATGTTGGAAATTCATCAGTCTAATAGCTAGTATGAATTTTTTGATATGGTCTTCAGGCAATCCTGAGGTTTCAAGGTCAAATTTAGGAAGTAACTTTTCTGGATGTCGGAGAAGGTTATGTACTCATTCAGGGATTTCCAGAGCATCTCTAGCCAACCACAGTTGATTGTTCTGAGGTGGATTTCCCCTTTCTTCATTATGCTCATTATTATCTTCCACATCCTCTGACTCTGAAAATGAGCGTTCTGAGTTAAACCCTTCCTCGTCAGAAAAATCATCGGGATCGGAGCAGTTACTAGCTGGTGTTTTAGGGATTAGATTAAGGGGATGTTCGATTTCAGTGAGGGAGAAATCTATCAAGTCCTCTACTGTGTGAACAAAAATCTGGTCGGGGGTGTTGATCACTAGTCTTCTTACTTGTTTTGTACAAGGAAGTAACAGAGCTAAGGGTAGTGCTCCAATTTTTCAGGCGTAATCTCTTGTGATTCTTCTGAACTGGTTCAACTACTCATGGGGAAGAGCGTAAGGTATTTTAGTGAATAAATGTTCTTCCTCTTGCTGTGGTGAGTTACTCGTTTCAGGAGTACTTAGTGTGTGTGGGTTGTCTTGAGAATGACTAGCCATGCATGTGGGATGTTTTGAATCTACAGGATGTGTGAAATATTATATCAAAAATATTGTCAACCATTCATTCTTCATTCCCTCCTTATAGCGCCAATTCTGTTGAGGGGTCCTAAATCCCTTTAAATCAACATCAGGAACCAAACCCACCACCGAGGCCCAATTAGACTCTGTGGCATTTGATAGTGGAATGGTTCTCCAGATATTTTGATCCGACCAATTAATCGATGGGATTTACGTAGTGATATATAGGATATCTTCTTGCAAAAAATCCTCCTTCATCTTGAACGTTCTCTTTTTTGTATTTTCTCTTATAGGTGGGTCTGATACAAGATATGTGTTGGCATAAACCAGTCGAGTAACAAAGGGGAAAATCTTAACTACTGAAGAAGGTTGATCTTGGGATAACCCTCATGCTCAAGCATGTAAACAATGATTCTTACACCTACGAAAAGCCTAGTACTAATACATCAACTTGTTTGTGTTTCAATTATTGACAGAGATACAATTATCGGAAGAGAACATACATGCAATAAAATCATGGCAAGAAAAATAGTTTCCTTAGCTCTAATCACTAATCACACATTAACACAATGATTTGTTTTACATCATTAGAGGCAAGAATTATAAAATTATTAAATCAGATAAATTATCAATAGATTCAGAAACTCTTACTCATTACAACATCCATTCATGAGATAGTGTCAGAAGTAAGTCCTCCTTGTGATCCAATCACACACACCTTTGATGAAAAACAAAAACTTGTCTCTGGTCCTAAATAGGAATTCTCAATTAAGGTAGCTCTGAAATAGTTCTTTACAATTCCAAAAATGAGGGTGTTTGCAAAAACCATCGACCCTTTCTTAACACGTCGATCCTCTTATTTATAACAAATTATTAACTAAAAATAACTATCAAAATGTAAGCTAAGTAAAACAAAACATCGCAACATGGTGCTTTCATCTCTCATTCTTATAAGAGTCATCAAATGGTTTCACTTGAGTTGATGACTCTTCTCATACTCCAACCATTTGACAAAGAGTTCCTCGCATGTGTTTTCATATGGGAATATGTGTTGGTCCATCAGGGCCGAAAGGATCTCCTTTATTTCCACTGCTCGTGCCCAATACTTGAGTACTTTAACACTTAATTGTTGTAACATTGTCTGAGCCTTGATCGGGTGCTCCATGAACTATTGTACTTGACCTAGCTCCATGTTTGCCACCTTTTCTATCTCCACAATCCACGATGAGTCTTGTTCTACATGTAGTTTGACTATGTCATGCAAGTCGACAAATTCCTCGGGTGTGCTGAATTCTAGGAGACCGATGTCTCTCATCACTTGATTGACCTTGGTATAGCTCCTTTCACAATCATCACATTTCTCTTGGATCTCCTGATGAGTTTCTTGGGCCATCTTCACCCAGTATTCGGTCGACTTCCTTATACGATCGATGTTGATGTCCCTTAGTACCTGAATGTTGTGCTCTTCGACGTCTCAGCCCTTTTGAACCGCACTGATGTAATAAATTATTTCCACCACTTGGTGGGCCTTCTCATACCATATATCCATGTCCTTTCACGTTGCCAGCACCATAAGGGTGTCTTCTTGGAAATTGGTTATCCCTGTAGTGAAAAGATGTCGTTGACTCGTGAATTTACTGTAGGCATCATGGAATTCACTTCTCAAGAACACCGTGGCCTACGTGGAGTCCTGCTAATATTTCTCCAAATGGGGCAGATGTTCCAACTCCTTTAGCGTAGTGGCTAGCTCCTCTTCATCTTTCCTTTCTCTAGCCAGGATGGCATCTGTGATTTCCATCCTTGCGCCAATAATCTTGGATGTCTTGGCATTCTCCGTGCTAATAAATTTATCCTATGTGGTGATGAGGATTGAACTGTCCAGAGTAAGCCTCCTCTTCTTAGTGGTTTTCTTCATGATGGATTTTATCTTTCAATCATATGTCATAGCTTGTATGTCAAAGACCTCATCCACAGGTTTGAGGATTTGTTTCTCTCCCCAAGTAAGAGTGTTTCCCAGGCACCCGACGGTGTATATTTGTTCAATACTGGGTTCGTGAACCTCTTTTGCATGCCCCGATGGCTTGGCCTCTGGTTTTTTCTCATCGGGTGGTAAAGTACTGGTCAAAATTGAGGAACCAGGCACAGGTTCGGTACTTTCTGGTGGATAAGTTGTCGAGATGCCGATTTCCTATTGTAGAATTTCTCCTTCTTGTTCACCCAATCCTAGCTCATCCTTCGAGTTGTCCAATGGGGTTCCCGGTGTATCAATAATTTTAGTGTCTAAGACACTTTTGACCTCCTAGTCTCTCTATGGAAGGCTTTGAATTGGAGCATCAGGAGCTGGGGAAGATACTTTCTCAGGTTCCTTTTCCTCTGTAATTTGCACCGAAGTCACCAAGGAAACCTTTGAACTATCCTCATCATCATAGATAGTTATTAAGTCATGAAAGTGGTTTGGTGCACTAGTCCTACCCGGTGTCCTTGATATCTCAAGCTGAGTTGAAATTCCCCCAGGTGATCCGGTCTGTGGTTGTGGGCTTTCATAATTCTCTGGCCCAGTGATTCCTTCAGGTTATATATGCTATGAGTCACTTGGCCCTCCTCAGCTTTTGATTGGGTTGTCGGCAGGAACCCTTGTCATCTCTACAAGATCTGGGTCATTCTACAACTGACCAATGACTATTTGTGCCTCTTCCATCAAGATAAATCCCATTGTTTGTGCTTCTGGTGTCAAGAACAAACCTCTTCTTTGTGCCTATGTTGCCTCTGTCGATCTGATTTCTTCTCTATAATTGAGGGCCTCTTGAGCTGACTGATCTATTGTTTCCACCTGTTCATCCATGCTCATGGCCTTGAACCTGGTCATGTTCGTGTTGGCCATCCTCTGCACCACCTCATCCCAATCCTGGGAATTCTCTATGAATACTTCATCCTCAAACTTATCGTGATCATACGGCCAGTAGGATGACACCTATGAAGCATGTTGTAGGAACAGGCCTTTTGGATCATTCTTGTGGAATCGCCCTGTCAGGAACCTGAGTTCGAGTTGGCTCATCCCTTCTTGTTTGGCTTTAGTAGTATCCTTTACCATATAGAACCCTACATGGAAACTATAGGGTATGAAGGCTTGTATATTGTCTTTTTCCAGTGTGGCGTTGTAGCCCTACAGGATGGTCTTATAACAAATTTCTCCCACGATGAGTTGGGGACATGAGATGGTAGGAGATGTGGTGCTTTGGTGGCCCTGAACACCCTGATGTAGGTTGTACGCTCATCCAAGTACCTATGGCCTACCTTGGATATCATTTTCTTCATTGTCATTGATAGCCTCAGAAATTCCTTCTTAAAAATAATAAAATAGATGCGGGCGATGAATTCATCGCAGATGAGGGAGTAATATTTCTTATACCTTTTTTCCCATAGCATGTTGAAGTATATGTAGATCAGGAGCTCTGCAACATGCTAGCTCAGATTCATGACAGTGAAGACATTCCTAGCGAACATGAAATCGAGTAGGTACAAGGCCATGGAAAACATTGTTGCCTCTCCTTCCTTCGATGTTCGAGCCTATTCCACACAAATGCTTAATTGTTTGGAGATTATTTCTCCCCAGTTGAAACTGATCCCAACAATTGCAACTATGTATGCCAAAGGAATCCATTCTTCCAAAAACTTGGAGCAATTCTTTTCTCGATATATTTGGCAAATGAGAGCCATCAAACAAATGTATGGATCCCTTAGGTTGATTGTCCTATACCATCTAATTATCCAATTAGTGAATTTATTGTCTTCCCTCCACCATGAAGCCATCAACCGACTGGTGTCATGGAATTCATAGAACTTCACCATGAAGTCTGTGTTGATCCTCTCCTCCGGGTCCCTGAGCTTGTAATAATTTTGGACCTCTGTCAGGAGGAAAACTCCGACGAACCCACCATTCTCATCATTGATCAAACATTTATGTTGTTCGTGTGGTCTATGAGACAATTCAAGACCTCTATGAAAGGGAAAATGGGGGTTCTACTCGCCACCATGTGTAAATACGACCATGAGATGTTGGGGAACACATGTTCATCAAGCGCCCTTACGTCCAGGTCATTGTGTGGGAAATACTCTAGGTATTCTTCTCTACTAATCCTGTTGAAGAAATCCCACCACTGTGGGAGCGCTACCTTGGATCCAGTGCTTGCCTCTATATCGCCAAAGGCCGGAGGTTGGATGAAAAATTTCTTTGTTGTTGTTTCGACGACAAGCTCTACCCTAGGGGCGTACTCTAATTGCCTCGCGGTCCTTGGAGACAAACCTTCGCCTGTCTCTATTTCTTTCATATTTGGTTATCTCGGCTAGTGTCTGGTGGTTGGCTTTCTCGACGGCATTGTTCCTGCAACTTGAGTAGAGTTTAGAGACTGTGTGAAAAACCAGATGAACACATATATATTATAACCAACTAATTGATAGACTTGGATACATACCTCTAAATCTTGTTAAACCTAGTTTTTTTATAATCACGAGGGTCAGTACAGTCTTCAATTTGCTCGTTTTTCTCCTTTGGATGCTCTAGAATTCTCTTACATGCATAATGAGTTTGTTCACAACAGTTAGAGATATTTAAACAAGGAATATCTTATCGTGTCACATCATCCATTCAATTTAGGTCATGAGTGTAATTTCAATAAATCAGCCGCCAAATATTTCAAGTATTTAGAACTTAAATTCATCGCGGGTTGAGGGCATAGGTGTGGGGTGGTGATGTGGTCTATTGGTGATTTCAAAAATTTTGTTTTAATTGGCACACACAGTAGCAACTAATGCGAGATCGGGTATTGATTGGTTCCTTAAATTTCCAAAATATGATTGTATCTAACGCTGAAAATGCCCCGTCGTGCCGCTCTTTCATTGGGTGGATCGAGGGTTGGAATTGTGCTATGAACGTTTTCGTTGATATCCTCCTACAAAATCTTCGATGCCAATCAAACTTACCGTATAGTGTTGACGTGGCAAAGTTGACTCGAAGGTGTGAATAGGACCTCGAAAACCAAGAATGACTTGGGATAGAACTAGACCATATGACTTTGTTACCTGGTAAATACATGTGGCATTCGAGACCAGTGACTTACTTCGCTTGTACTAATCGGAGTCGGGACTTTCCTTAAGCTATTCATTCTAAAACCAAATCCTAGCTTGTCGATGCTGAAAAGTGTTAAGGATCGACGATCAGCGATAAACCTACCCAAGTGCTCTCAAATCGACTCCCTCGACAAAGTCTCGATGTCAAAAAATGCATCGGGGATCGGCGATCGGGGATAAATTTATCGTGGTAAAAAAAAAAATCGCGATCCTTCTAGATTTTAGTCGATCTCGATAAAGTGCATCGGGCATCGGTTATCGGAAATTTCTTTTTGTCCTTTGTTAATGTCTTTCCTCTTCATATTTTATCGATGCCAAAGGGGATCGACTATCTCTCAAACCTTTATGAGAAAAAATTACGCAAACCAAAACTTCCTTATGTTGATGCCGATGAATATCGACACTCAACGACTGTTGTTTTCCAAGTGGTTCCTTTACTTACTTGAATTCTTTCCAATGTCGAACCTAAGCACGTTAGGTGCAATGTTTGGCTGTCGATTCTTACTTCAGATGTTAAGGTATTTTAGTCATGGGGTTTCATAAGTTCAAACAAAACTTAATAGGTGATGAGAGTCATGAAAATAAACAAAGACAAAACATTTCTCAAAATGAAATCGAGTCAGACAATGAAGAAAACAAGTGGTACCCAAAAAGTGACAAAAAATTGATAAGACTTTTTTAGGGTGTGTTGAGTGCTCAACATGTTCCAACCGGCAATGGAACCATTTGTTGGTTAACTTATCTGAGCTATGCCTTTAACATTATTGACCCAGGTTTAGGTTTACTAGGGTTCTGACAAAGCCTCTAAAACTATCGGCCCTCCTGGTAAACCAGAAGGCAATGTAATACATGGAGTGCACTGTGTAGTCTCACCCGAGATAGTCTTAATGGGTGACAACAATACTAAAGTGTTTGCAGTCCAGGATTGAATGTGGGTCTGTTCATTGCGCGCTGAGAGTTCTAACTAGTTATTAGAGAAATATTTTTTCATTCATCGATCTTAATTATCCTATTGTTCCTTATGCATGCATGTAAATCAAGAGATCTAACTACTTCATCAAAGAATTCATCTAATATTTAACCATTAACAACAAAGACATAAACAATAATCATTCCACACAACACAAGATTTACTGTGGTTCACCCCCTCCTGGGCTACGTCCACAAAGATTTGGCTCTAAGGCTCTTTCATTATGGTTCTTTCATGCATGGCGTCACACGCACTACATTCACAAACCAGACTCCACGACCTTTACGAGGCTAACTATATTGCACCAGGATCCTCAGCCTACAATCTAACCCTCAAGGTCTAGTCACTTTTCCCTCCCATAGCTCAACATCTTACAAAAAGATATCAAATTATGTTTGTGTTATAGACCTGTTACTCTATCTCTTGTGAGTAACTCATAACAACCATCAAAGACATCAAACCCCCCCTAGACATCCTAGGTGTCTATTTATATCTATTCCTAGCTCATCATTCGTTACATTCTCTTACCAAAACCCTAACCTAATTAGGTCTTCTTGCATGTTGGCCTTGCGTGATTTTCTCCTCTGCATGCGCACTTTCTTTCACTGCTTTTATGCCAATTGTCTTTCTTTCCCTTCTTCTTGCATGCGCGCCTCGCATGCTTTTCTCCCAACTTTCTCACCTCCACGTCGTGCCTTTTCCCCAAAATGGGCATGTGCCCAACGGGAAGTAAACAGAAAATTATAACAACAATATTTATGAGGCAATACTTCACAATAAGTGCCTTGAAACAACTTCAAAATGACTAAGAATAATCAACCATTAACATCATAATACTAGCATTTATTAGAAGCAAACAAGACAATGAATTAATCAACCTTTTCAATTTCTTTTAGAATATTTTAATGTTGCAATGTATGGTTGTATATTACTTTAGTAAAAGCAGCAATAATGTTAGTAGGGTAGGCTATTCTAGTGTTAGAAGTAGTTAGTGAAAATCTTAGAGTATAGGTTTTGATGGTTGTTTTGATCAATCACTCAATAAGAAGTCTTAGACTAGTGATTTTAGGGAAAATGGAGTCAATGATATGGCAAAAAATGTTGAAGGAAATGATGATAGTAGGAGAGTCAAAGACAAGAGAGATTAATAGTTGGAGTGTTGGTAACGCAAGGCCGCAACTATCAAACCCTAGGGGAAACTAGCTACTAAGGNTAATATGAAGGAATTATTGTTGGGGTGTTTCAATATCAAGGCCCTCCACAATAGATTCAAGGAAATCAACTTCTTGGCAAAATCTAGTAGGTAGAAGCTCTTAAAGCTAGGACAATAACATGTGCTAGGATTCCTAGGGTTTTAAACAAGAAATTTCATAATCTTAATATAAATACAAGATAAACAGCACTATAACCATTCAATTAATAATAATTGCATAAATTTCACTTACATACATCAAGAATCATCAAGCAAAACCCTCGTTGAACACTTCCACCAAGAAACTTGCCAAAATACTCCAAAATTTAGCCTTCCTCAACAAGTGCACCTAAAATTTCAGCCAAGTAACCCTAGATAGGGTGAAAATTTCATACCTCACAAGTTTGAATGAAATATGATGAATAATACAAGGGTTAAGACCCTTATTTATGCAATATCAATGACCAGAATTAGGTCAAAAAGGCCGACATGGCCAGTTACACATAATATCCAGTTTTTGTTGGATCGTGTTGTCATTGATGCCAAAGGTTTAATTAATTGATGTCAAAGGATTGAGGTCAAGTGATTTATTGATGCCAAAGGATGATTTATTTATTGATGTCAAAGGATTGATACCAAAGGATGATTGAATGATGTCAAAGGTCAAAGGTTTGATGTCAAATGATTGATGTTGATTGATGTCAAATGAACAATGTCTTATCATTGTATATTGATGAAGTATGTATTGTCCTTGATTTGAATGGATTTATGTCA
>JASDQU010104048.1:176771-196115 GCA_032191745.1 Picea mariana
ATAGGTCACTTTGCATCTAAGTTTTCACACAAGAAGAAGAACCAGAAAATTTTATGTGTAAACAATGATGACTCTTCAAGAGACACAGATAGTGACTCTTCTTGTGAAGATAAGGTTAATGAATTTATGCTTATGGCCAAAGAGGATTATGATAATAAAATCACAGGAAGTGATGCTAATGATGAATAAGTTGTGGTTGATATGGAAGGTGAACTAATTAGTGCTTTAGAAGAGATTGATAGACTCTGACTTAAGAAGAGAAAACAAAACAGTTGTTGATGCAGTTTGAAAAGAATGGTAAAAAACTTGTTGAAGAATTTGCCCTGCTAAAAGTGGAGTTAGAAGAGGCAAATAAAATAGAGGACACTCTGAAACGGTAGTTATCAAAGAAGAATGAAATATGTGAAGCCTTGGAATAAGAGGTAGTAAAAACCATAAAAGAGATGGAGAAGTTTAAAGCATTGTATCTCCAAAATATTCCAAACATTAAAGCCTTAGCAGAACTAAATGACATTCTGAGCAAACAGAGATCTCCTTTGTTGAAGACTGGTTTAGGCTATGTAAGTGGTTCAAGTTCCAAGTCAATAGGAAATCAGACCATGTGAGTACTCTGCCACTAAAAGCTAATAAAGACAAGATGATCCCTGATAAAAAACAATGATATCATAAGATGGAGAAACAAATGCCAAGAAGAAGGCCATCCTTTAGGTACCAAAATTTCTTCCATGGTTACTGTTTTTATTGCTTTAATTTTGGTCATAAGTTTGCAAATTGTCAAATTAAGTTTAGAGACATGCAACTGAGGACATCAACAAATAAACAATCTTTGCAACATAGAACTAAACAAACAATGAGTAGACAAAGTTGCACCAATCACTTTGATGTATTGAGCAATGAGATTGAATGCTATAATTGTCATAACTTCAGCCACAAAGCTACAAACTGCCATCTGAAGAATTACAAAGAAGATCCAAGGATAAAACCCTTAGCCAAAAATGTCAGCACATGGAAAAAGAAAGATAGTGAAAAATGTGGTCTAGTACTTTCAACTCAAAAACAAAAATACCCCTGGTATATAGACAGTGGATGTTCCAAGCACATGACTGGAGACAAGAATAAGTTTTTTTCTATGAGTAAAATCAAAACAAGAAATGTGACCTTTGGAAACGATGAACCAGGTAAAATTAAGGGTAAAGGGATGGTGAGTTTGACTAATGGTAAAGGAAAATACTAGGGTGTTATGCCTGTAGATGGGATGAAACATAATTTTCTTAGTGTAAGTCAAATGTGTGACAGAGGGTGTGAAGTGGTGTTCACTTCTAAAAATTGTAAAATAAAGTCTGTAAAATCAGGACAAGTGTTAGATAAAGGCATAAGGACATATAACAATGTATATGTGATGAAAGAAGATAGAGAAGAGTGTCATCTAAGAAAACATGATGAAATCTAGTTATGGCATAAGAGACTTGGACATCTAAACTTTGACCACTTAATCAAGCTCAAAAATCTTGAGGCAGTAAAAGATCTTCCAAGAATATCAAAGCCACAAGATTCTATGTGTAAACCCTGCCAAGTAGGAATGCTAACCAGGACACAGTTTAAATCCAAGAGCTCTACTTCAACAGAGAAACCACTACAACTAGTTCATATGGATTTATGTGGAACATCAAGACAGGAAAGCACAGGGAAGGAAAACTACTTCATGCTGATCATTGATGATTACTCCAGACTCACTTGGGTTGCTTTTCTCAAAGAAAAAGATGAAGCATTTGAGAAATTTAAAATATTTAAAGCTTTAACTAAGAATCAAACAGGCAACAGGTTAAAGGCAGTAAGATAAGACAGAGGAGGAGAATTTATGTCAAGTGAGTTCAAGGAATTATGTGATAAAAATGGGATCAAGAGAGAATACACAATCCCAGGGACTCCACGGAAAAATGTAGTTGAGAGGCAAAACAGAACAATTCAGCAAATGGCCAGGTCAATGATGAATGAGAAGAACATTAGTCAAACCTACTGGGTAGAAGAAATACACACAGCAGTCCATATTCTTAACAAATCCCACCTCATACCACACAGTGACAAGACACCTTATGAACTGTGGTATGGAAGACATGCTTCAATCAAACACTTCAAATTCTTTGGGAGTAAGTGCTACATAAAGAATAATAATTAAAACCTTGGAAAGTATGATGTCAGGGATGATGAAGGAATCTTCTTAGGATATGCTACCAATAATAAAGGATATAGATTCCTTAATAAAAGATTGTATAAATTAGTTGATTGCATTGATTTAAAGGTTGATGAAGGAGTCCCAGTAAGAGAGGTGAGAAATATTGAGTCTGTTACAAAGGACACAGCTAAAGCTGAAGATGAATAGGTCCACAAATTAGAAAAAGAAGACTATGAGTCAGATGAAGATACAAAGACTCAGGCAGAATCAAATCAGTAGAAAGTATCAAATCATTCCTCCATAATTACTCAAAAGAATCATCTTACAAGACAGATAATTGGTGAGAAAGACAAAGGTGTACAAACCAGGAAAAGGATAATCAAAGAAACTGAGCAATCACATATAGCCTTTATATCCATGGTGGAACCCAAGAACTTTAATGAAGCCAGTAAAGATGTAAATTGGTTAAAATCAATGAATGAGGAACTGGATCAGATTGAGAAGAAAAATACTTGGGAGCTTGTTCCTAGACCTACAGATAAGAATGTAATTGGCTCCAAATGGGTGTTTAAGAACAAAATGAATGAACAAGGACAAATTGTTAGGAATAAAGCCAGGTTGGTCTGTAAGGGGTATGCACAAGTTGAAGGATAGGATTTTGATGAAACCTTTGCACCAATGGCAAGATTGGAATGCATCAAAATGTTTCTTACCTATGCATGTCATAAGAAATTTAAAGTATATCATATGGATGTTAAGTTGGCATTTCTTAATGGAGATCTATAAGAAGATGTATGTGTAGAGAAACCTGAAGGATTTTCACTGAAAGATAATCCTGACTATGTCTGTAAGTTGAAAAAGGAATTATATGGACTGAAATAGGCACCACGAGCCTAGTATTATAGACTAGACAAATTTCGACGGGATTTTGATGAAACCTTTGCACCAATGGCAAGATTGGAATCCATCATAATGTTTCTTGCCTATGCATGTCATAAGAACTTTAAAGTATATCAAATGGATGTTAAGTTGGAATTTCTTAATGGAGATCTATAAGAATATGTATATGTGGAGAAACCTGAAGGATTTTCACTGACAGATAATCCTGACTATGTCTGTAAGTTGAAAAAGGAATTATATGGATTGAAACAGGCACCACGAGCCTGGTATTATAGACTGGACAAATTTCTACAGGACAAAGGATTCAAGAAAGGTATTGTTGACAGTAATCTATACATTAAGATTGAAGGTGATGATTTATTAGTTGTTTTGGTTTATGTAGATGACATTATTTTTGGATGCACTAATGACCCTTCAGTTCAGTGGTTTTCTAATTCAATGCAGACTAAGTTTGAGATGTCCATGATAGGAGAAATGTCATATTTTCTTGGTTTACGAATCCATCAGAGTTCTGCAGGGATATTTATCTCTCAAGAAAAGTATTTGAAAGAGATGTTAAAGAGGTTTCAGATGGAATATTATACACATGTGAGCATGCCTATGGTGGTTGGTTGCAAACTCAGTAAAGATGATATTTCACCTGATGTTGATCAAAGAACATATTGATCAATGATTGGTAGTCTTTTGTACATCACGGCATCACGTCCTGATATAATGCAAGTTGTTGGAATGGTAGGTCATTATCAGTCTACTCCTAAACATAGTCATTTAGTAGTTGTCAAAAGGATATTCAAATAATTTAAGGGTGCAATGACTTATGGTCTCTGGTATCCTAGAAATCAGAATTTTCAATTAACTGCATATCCATATGTTGATTGGGAAAACTGTTTGGATGAGAGAAAGAGCACCAGTGGAGTTGCATTCTTCTTAGGTGATTCGTTAGTAGCATGGCTTAGTAAGAAGCAGGGATCTATTTCATTATCAACTATAGAGGCAGAGTACATTTTTCCTGCTACTTGTTGCACTCAGATTTTATGGATGATACAAACTCTTGCAGATTTGAAGGTAACTTATATTGATTCAATTCCACTTCACTATGATAACACCAGGGCCATTAGTGTCTCCAAGAATCTTCTTATACATGCAAAGACTAATCATATACCAATAAAATATCATTTTCTCAAAGAGTGGGTTACAAACACAGTTGTCCAACTGAATTATATTCCTTCCACAGAGAAGATAGTTGATATCTTCACTAAACTGCTTGCAAAAGCTCAGTTTGAGTATCTACATCAGAAGTTGGGCATGATCCTGTTATCAAGTTAAAATAGCCTATCTGTCAGGGGGAGTATGTGTTGGTTGAATATCTGATACCTCTGAAAAGTATTTCCACAGCTCAGGGGGAGCATTTTTTCTTTGACATTGATGTCAAAGGGGGAGAAAAGGTGTGGTCTGGATGCTATAGTTGGAGGTATAAGAAGAATAGTGCAACCTTTCAGGGTTTCCATCAATGCCAAAGGGGGGTATTGTTGGCATGTTTTAATGGAAGCGTGTGCTTGTCATTGATGGAAAGAATAGTAGTGACGATGGAAAATAGGAAAAGCATAAGCTCAGGAGGAGAAGCAAACAGTATGTAGAGATCAAAGCTCAAAAGGAAAAGTGCAGTACATAAATGTGATTAGGATCAACATCTCCACAGGACAAACCAAACCAAATGAGAATTTGATCACCCGAATATCTGTCAGCCATCGGATTGAATTAATGGAAGGATACAATAAGTAGGGGAAAATGATTGAGAATTCGATCACCCGAATATCGGTGAGTCGTTGGATCATTCTAAGTGGAAGGAAAGGATAAGATAGAAGAGAAGAACCGAAGATAGATCGAGCCATCGATCTAAGAACATGATCGATGAACATCATTCATTTTGGGTCTAAATTTATGAGGAGGTTACATTTCAGAAATGTCTCACTTCAAGAATTTCAAGTTGAGAACTGAAATACTCGAAGCCTGGAGATCCGAAGAGCCGAAATAAATTCTCGACCATCGTATCTGGAGAATATACAATGATCATTAGATCAGGGAGATCTACATCAGAAGACCACGTCAACATGGACATGTGGCAGATCACGTCAACAGACCACATCAACAAGGACATATGGCATACCACATCAGCAAGGACACGTGGCATAGTCAAATAATGACAAGTGTCAAGATGAAATTGGCATTTCAGGTACATGCAAATCATGAATCTGTGTGACACGTGGCAAGCAATCAGCTCGTGTCACATCATCAAGTGGTGTAAGCAAGCTACGTCACTACGGGAGATTTGCTTCAGGAGTTTCATCACCAACAAATGTCAAAAGTCCCGAAGGATGAAAGTCCAAAGTCCCTCTCAGTCGTCGATCTAAGATACATTTCGGGAGTTAAGACAACTGTTAGATCCAGTAGAAGTATATATCTGATCCATTGGATCTGAGCGTCGAGGATCAATGATCGTTGGATCTAGAGATAAATTCATGAAGATTAAGACTTTGGATGAGCACAGGAGAGTGGACTTGTCAAAGTCCCGAAGTAAGCAGAGACCATCCATCGTCAATACTAACAGGTGGCACACGATCCACAACACTAAAGTGAATCACTTTGGGATTTTTTGGTTGGGAAGGAAACCAGATCGTTGAATACCTGAGGGTCGAAGAATCTATAGGTCGTCGGTTTCCAAAAGGATGCGTGGCATAAATCTGTGCAATTCAAGGAAAAACACTCCAGGAGAAAGTGAAGGAAGCGAAGTTGAGTTTTGAAATCCCTGAAGACTGAAGAGCTGAAGGAGATGAGGACCATCGATATGTAGGAGGACACATATCAACATATCATGTACTTTGGTTGGAACACTCCGGGAAAAAGAGAGCAAGGAAAGTTGGGAGTTGAGACTCACGAACCCCAAAAACCCGAAGTGAATCTCAACTGTCTGATTTTGAGAGACATGAGTCAGTCAATTGCTAACTTCGGATAAAATCAAACGAAGGAGGAAAGGTTGGAAATTTGAGATTTCTAAACCCCGAATACCCAAAGGTATTGTGACTATTGATTCAACAAGAACACGCGTCGTTAGATCGTGGACTCCGAGTGAAATGCTCCGAGAGTAAGCGAGTGTAGAGGAGTTGAATATCCTAAAGGCCGAAGTCCTGAAGTGAATGAGGACCATTTATTTGAGGAGGACACATGGCAGGAATCAGTGGACTCCGGCTAAAAGTGTTCTGGGAAATCGTGAAGGTTGAGAATTGAAATCATCGAAGCCCGGATCATGAAATAGATCACAGTCATTGATTTAAGAAGGTTATATATGATCTGTCAGTTCAAGAGCACCGTATAGATCGTGAGATCAATGGTCCCATCACATTGTGGGTATTGAAGGTGCGTGAACTTTAAAATTTTGAAGGCAAGCCGCAATCGAAACCGCGGTTTTGGAGAAAGCATATGTGGCAAATGGAGGTGGATTGCGGGGAGAAAAGCAGTTGATCCCAAACCACTCTTGGACGTGTTAGCCCCAATTCTTGCAAGGGGGGTGATTCTCTCTAGATCGAGGTCCTTAGTGAGAAATAGATGAAATGGGGCTCAAGACCCATCAAATGAAGTTATCCAAGGTCGTAGTCATGAGCGCCCAAGTGCAGCATGCATAAAATCTCTATTTTCGGGTTAAAAATCAATCAGGCAGTCATTTTTTTCTTTTTAGCGGTGAAGATCCATCGATGGAGCAGACCAACGGTCATCGGGTAAGCTAGAGCCATGGAGTTGCATGAGGTTTAGCGCATGGTCTCATCCCTTGGGGCCAAAGTCATGAAATGATCATGGTCATCTAATCTAGTCGGGACACATGGCACCTGATTAAGTCCAGTCGCCATTTTAGCTACCGGGACTTTGAAATACAAGGGTCGACTCCCTTCCACCCATGATATGCGAAATGTGAAGGCACCTTTGGGTGCGGGCCTACGGTCATAGCACAGGGTCGTATGGAAAGGAGAGTCATAAATAAGGGGGATAGGTGGCATCCAGTCGACATTTCAGGGATTTTGGAGCTCTCGGTGGGAGAATCCCCGAAAGAATCGAGACCGTTAATCTTGAAGGATACGTGGCGTGCGATTAAGTCTGGTTTCCATTTCGGCCACCAGGACTTTGAAATACAGGGGTTGAGAGTAAAGGAACGAGAAATACTGATGGGATAATCCATGAAATACATTAAGGTTCATCATGACCATCCATATTAAATCAAATCCGGCCATTGATTGCGGATTAGCCATTTCGGCACTTCGGCTACCAGGACTTTGAAAGATAGGGGGTCGCTCCTCCACTACATCTGGAATCACCGAAACGTGAAATGATTAGTCGTTTCGGCATTTCGGCTACCGAGACTTTGAAAGACAGGGGGTCTCTCCTCCACTGCATCTGGAATCGCTGAAACATGAAATGCAAAAAGTGCCTTTGAAGATAGGCACAGGGTCACGGCCCGTGGACACTTAGGGTGATAGAAAGAGCTGCACAAAGGGCCAAAGCATCAAGTTTAGCTGCAGGAGGCGTTGTTGCATTCTCCAGGTGCCAATTCAACTCAGCCTCAATCCTAATCCTTGCTAGAGGTAAATAAAGGTAGGAGGAGGTGGTTGAAACCTCGCCTCACTTCTTAAATGTAAGGCATGGAGGTTCTGGCAGGAAGTCTGCCCAAGATCGTCCTGTGTGCAGGTTTTCCTAAAGAATCCATGCCGATCTGATGTCCTCGTCTAACCAGAGGAGCCTGCACACACTAATTTGGACTTTAATGTCTCAGCTACCCTCCTGCTGCCAAGGTGGTGAATTGCTCTGAGTATATATACTCATTTTTTGTATATTTGTATGCATCGATGGTAGAGCTAAGCTCTGAATTGTAAAGCTTTAACGAGGCATTTGGTTCCCTGGTTATAGATTGATATTTGAGACTTCTTATTTAATGGAAGCCAGCATCTTCCTCCCCTTTTTCCTCTGAATCTTAAGAGCTCAGGCATGGATGATCCAGTCGGGTGTTGTAATGACTATATAATGTATGTTTGATTATATTAGTTTTGCAGCATCTTAATTTTCTTGAAGTTTCTCAGATCTGAGAGGATCTCATATTTGAGACTTTTCCCCTTTTTAAAGGTTGTTGGATTACCGAATGTCCAGAGCAGACTTTATTTCCTTTTTTTTTCCCTCCACTTACTCACCACTATGCAAAATTATTGGCTTAAATTAGATCAAGACCTCACTTGTATTAGCTGTTCCAACCCAGTTTTCTGAGTTAAAATGATATTGTTCTGATTTTACTTCCATTTGATCCCCTTTTACAAAAAAAATCATGACATTTAAACTGATGGGCAGTGGGCTCTTCTCCTGCTGCAATCGAGGAGTGACTTTTGATGCCAACATTTTTGGCACCGTTGCCGGGGATGAAGTTGAAAACTTTCCCTGGGATTGAACGACATTGAGCCTTTGATTCTGAAGGTGCATCAGGTGTCAGAGCCCTTGAATATTGCTACTATGCACCTGGCGACTCCACTATGGCAACTCCACTATTTCCACTTCACTGTTTCGGCTGTGGCTACTTTAGCAAGCCTGAAAGCTGACCCAGAGGAGCTTTCTCGAGAAGGTTTCAACAGCTACTTTGTCAGCCTAAGAAGTTTCCTGGGAGGACACAACGTTAAGATTTGGCCTTTGATGGTGAACAAAGACCAAACACATTCAAAGTTGTGAATATTTCACCCGGCGACTCCATGATTCAAGGATCGATTGGCGACTCTACTGGTTCGAAATGGAAAAAAGCCTTGCTCGAAAGTATTCTCCTTTTAATTTTTCTGCTATTCCTGGTTTCCCCAATGTTTTCCCTTCTCCGGATGAATGGCATGATTATTTGCCTATATTTAGGGAGCATGTAGAGGACAACCATGCTCAGCATCTTGAATAATTTCATGAAATCATGCATCAATGGGAGATACATCAGGAGGGTGTGTTAATGAAAATGTTCATGTCCTCGTTAGCAAGGGATGCTCATAAATGGTATCATTCTTTACCCCCTACTAGCATTTCTTCACTCGTAGAATTTCATGAAGCTTTCACTGCTCATTGTCAGAAGCTTTATCCCTCTGAGTTATTTTTTCATAACTGTTGTGAGGGATACAACAACTATATACAAGATAGAGTTATTTCTTACGTAGGCTGTGAGGATGATCCTAATGAATTGGATCAGAAATTGATCCTTTCTCATCCCCATTCATCTGCATTAGAGGAAGGTTATGAGAGTGATGGTTGCAAGGAGGGAGAAGATGCTTGGGGCGGAGTTATGGAAGTGATAAAATCTCTCACTGCTAGACTAGACAGGTGGGAAGTTGAACGATGTGCAGAGGATTTTCCATCCCTTGAAGAAGATGCTTGGGGTGGAGTTATGGAACTGATAAAATATCTCACCGCCAGACTAGACAGGTGGGAAGCTGAATGATGTGCAGAATATTTTCCATCCCTTGAAGAAGATTCTCTTGGCATCTTTACTAAGGGCGAATATTAAGATTTCACAGCGGTAGAGGCATTAGATTCTGCCCCTAATGAGCCTGTTGTCTCAGATTTAAAGGAAGAAGCCATTATGGAAGAGGATTGTCCTCTTTTCCTTCATGAGATTTCCCATGATGTATTTACATTTGGGATTGAAAAGAAGGATCGAGAGATTGTTCCTTTTTTACAAGATGGGGGAGTTTTGTTCTCACCCAACATTGATGATCATTCTAGTAAAGAGAAGATTCCGAATCCTTTTCCTCTGTTCACAAATGAAAGACATTGCGAGGAAATCAGCCTTCCTGAGCAACATGATGAGGAAAAGAGATTTCCCATGGGTCCTATATATGGACATTATGAATCTGACCTTTGGGAGAGCCAAGAAGAAGAACCAGAGGAGTAGTAAGAGGACCAGTTTGCCTCCTGTCCAGAGCTTGCCTGTGAGCAGCCACCGCCTGAGATCAGTCAGCCTACACCAGAATTTCACCCTCTTATGCTTACCAGATATATTCAACCACGCGTGAACAACTGTGTAGCAAAGGAGGCTGTCTGTCGCCCATTTTTTGGAGTTTGCTTCTGGTCCTATGAGCCTGTGAAGGAGTACATGGAGTTGTATTTCCTTCACAATTTGGAGCCGCCCTATTTTATCTCAACTTCAGCCTGTAAGGAGGAGTTGAAGAGTGTAACCGTTTTGTTGTCATGGTAACACCATCTATTTGTGATCATTGACAAAAGGAAGGAGCTTCTATTTAGGAAGTTGCTTGATTGGCTATGGTGGAAGTTTTCTTTCGCCTATCCCCATGTAAAGGAATTTATTAGTATAGGACCGTACATAAATAAGCTCCTTGGAGCATCTGTGTTTATTTTTTATTTCACTTATAGGCATGTATTTTTTAAGAAAGATGTTTTGAGCTCGACTCCATAGCCCAACAGAAGGCAACTGGAACTGCAGAAGGAGTTCTTAGAGCATCACAGGGATGACTCTATTCCCCATGGAGCCTAATGTTAGCGCCAATTCTTGCAAAGGGGGTGCTTCTCTCTAGATTCGGGTCCTTGGTGAGAAATAGATGAAATGGAACTTAATACCCATCAAATGAAGTTATCCAAGGTCCCATTCATGAGCACCCAAGCGCAGCATGCATAAAATCTCTATTTTCGGGTTAAAAATCAAGCAGGCAAGCATTTTTTGTTTTTTAGCGGCAAAGATCCATCGATGGAGCAGATCAACGGTCATCGGGTAAGCCAGATCCATGGAGTTGCATGAGGTTTAGTGCATGGGCTCATCCCTTGGGGCCAAAGTCATGAAATTATCGTGGTCGTCCGATCCAGTCGGGACACATGGCACCTGATAAAGTCTGGTCACCATTTCGGCTACTGAGACTTTGAAATACAAGGGTCGACTCCCTTCCACCCACGATACGCGAAATGTGAAGGCGCCTTTGGGTGCGTGCCTATGGTCATAGCACAAGGTCATATGGAAAGGTGGGTCCTAAATAAGGGGGACAGGTGGCAGCTAGTCGACATTTCAGGGATTTTGGAGCTCCCAGTGGGAGAATCCCCGAAAGAATCGAGACCATTAATCTTGAAGGATATGTGGCATGTGATTAAGTCCAGTCGCCATTTTGGCTACCGGGACTTTGAAATACAGGGGTTGAGAGAAAAGGAATGAGAACTCTCTGTGGGAGAATCCCTAAAATACATTAAGGTTCATCATGACCATCCATATTAAATCAAATCCAGCCATTGATTGCAGATTAGCCATTTTAGCACTTCGGCTACCAAGACTTTGAAAGATAGGGGGTCGCTCCTCCACTGCATCTGGAATCACCGAAACGTGAAATGATTAGCCGTTTTAGAATTTCGGCTACCGGGACTTTGAAAGATAGGGGGTCACTCCTCCACTGCATTTGGAATCGCCAAAACACGAAATGTGAAAAGTTCCTTTGAAGATAGGTGCAGGGTCACAACCTGTGGTCACTTGGGGTGATAGAAAGAGCTGCGCAAAAGGCCAAAGCACCAAGTTTAGCTGCAGGAGGCATCATCACATTCTCCAGGTGCCAATTCAACTCAGCCTCAATCCTGATCCCTTCTAGAGGTAAATAAAGGTAGGAGGAGGTGGTTGAAACCTCGCCTCACTCCTTAAATGTAACGCATGGAGGTTCTGGCAGGAAGTCTGCCCAAGATCGTCTTATGTGCAGGTTTTCCTAAGGAAACCATGTCGATATGATGTCCTTGTCTGACCAGAGGAGCCTGCACACGCTAATTTGGACTTTAATGTCTCAACTACCCTCCTGCTGCCAAGGTGGCGAATTTCTCTGAGTATATATACTCAGTTTTTGTATTTTTGTATGCATCGATGGTAGAGCTAAGCTTTGAATTGTAAAGCTTTAACAAGGCCTCTGGTTCCCTGGTTATAGATTGATATTTGAGACTTCTTGTTTAATGGAATCCAACATCTTCCTCTCCTTTTTCCTCTGAATCTTAAGAGCCCAGGCATGGATTATCCAGTTGGGTGTTGTAATGACTATATAATGTATGTTTGATTATATTAGTTTCGCAGCATCTTAATTTTCTTGAAGTTTCTCAGATCTGAGAAGATCTCATATTTGAGACTTTTCCCCTTTTTAAAGGCTACTGGAAGACTGGATGTCCATAGAAAACTTTATTTCCTTTGTTTTTCCCTCCACTTACTCACCACTATGCAAAATTATTGGCTTAAATTAGATCAAGACCTCACCTGTCTTAGATGTTCCAACCCAGTTTTCTGAATTAAAACGATATTGTTATGAGTTTACTTTCATTTGATCCCTTTTTAAAAACAAATCGTGACATTTAAACTGATGGGTGTTGGGCTCTGCTCCTACTACAATCAAGGATTGACTTCTGATGCCAACAGGACACACCCACAATCATTCACTTACGCAAGGACGTAGCCCGAGGTCAATGTGACATGGGGAAAATGAGAAGAGAGCTCATGTCTACAATTACGTGATCATGTGAGACCATCGCCCAAGGTCATAGCCAATGGTCATGTGGAGAGGAATGTTGTGCCAGGTGCTAGTTCGCGCATGTAAAGTTCACAAGGACCTATGGATCAAAAATCCTCTACGTGTATAATCCAACGGTTTTGATCAAACTGAATCTTATTGAAGGGTTGTTGTTTTACTTCGTGGTTTCTTGATCAGTTATGATTCAGTTACACTAACTGAATCATTGTTCTGGAACATTGGAATCGTTGCTCTGGGATGTTGGAATCATGGCTCTTGAGAGTTTTGAGATTCCTAACATGGGCGTTGGAGATTAGGAGAAAAACATATGATGAGTGAATGAATAAAATAAATTTGTCATGACAGAGAGAGGTTGTTGTTTCTTGGTAAAACAATTTGAACTGTATGTGATCAAGAAGACAGTAGGAACAGAGCGTGAAAGATGAAGAGATGAAGAACATAAGCTGGACAGAGCAGAAATGGTGCAAATAGCAGACTGTATGAGAACTTAAGCACAAGAATATGCGAGTAGGAACACACTGATGCAGGCAGAGCAGAGCAATGCAGCATAATAGTGAAGAGATGGGTAATCCATTGATAAATATTATATCATTGTAATAAATTTCATAAAGAAAAGATTTATATCCCAGGGAGGTAGGGTGGTGCTAGGGAGGACTATTGTCCTCAGAGTTTCAAGTGGGTGCTTGAACACAGAGAATTGTAGCTTCCATCTAGTTGCAACCATAAAAACCAGGGTGGTAGGGTGGTGCAAGGGAGAACCATTGTTCTTTGTTATACAGGTTGGTGCATGTGTGCCTAGAAGTTGGTGCTTCCATCTAGTTGGTGTTGGAACACTCAAGGAGTTGGTGCTTCCTTCTAGTGGGTGCTATAGAAACTAGAGAGTTGGTGCTCTCGACAATTTGTAGCTTGTTAAAACAGAGGTGGTAGCCTCACAAAGAGTTGATGCTCATAAGAATGATAATGTACAGAAAATAAAGACTACTTATCATATTAAAAAGAAGATGTTTTCTCCCTTTATGGGTTTCCTTAGGAATATTTGTCTCTGTATACTTCATGTGTGTGATTGATGTTGAATACTCTATTGCTTACTTCCCTGAATTATTGTGATCATCATTGAGTGTTCTATAATGAGTTTAAATTGGGTATAATTGTTTAAGCATAGTAACAACTTATTCACCCCCCCCCTTAGTTGTCTAACACATACATGGGTTGTAGTGGTGCAGAAAGCATATGTACGTGGGAATTAGTGGTGCAGGGCACGTACATCTTCAAAAATTGACTTTTTAGGAAGGGATACTTAGTGATGGCTTGGAAAAATTTGCAGGTAAGAGGGCCAAATGTCAGGTATGAATGTATGGAGAAATTTAGGGTTATAACATATTCCCCCTAATGTGTGAGGTCAGAATAGAATCTGATGGCCAAAATACATTACAAAATCTTCACCAATGCACGAAGCGAGTGAGCTCGGGACCAGAGTTCAAGAGGTGCCATCTACAAAAATAACAATTTTCTCTCTGAGGCGGGCATACCCATGCTTGGGATGAAACAAATCATGGTTGCCAATCAAATATAGTGCAGATCCATGTTATATAACTATATAAAGTGTAGCTGTGAGCAATACACAATGGATCTACATCTCAAAATCAAATATATACATGTATAGTAACCATATTCAAGAAGCCAACAGTGCCTGATGGCTAGAGATGAGGCCTTCAGAGCCCAAGAAACAACTTCAATATCTTCAAAACTCAGGTATGAGTGTAATATGAGTGTACAACTTCACTACCCAGAGGTCTTCGACAACTCGTTGAGAACGGACAAGAGGATCTCGGAGATCAGGCAGAGAACTTCATTGATTTCAAACAAGGACTTGATTGGACTTTTGGGATGGTCGGGAATGAGGGAAAGAGACAAACTACAGAAAGGCTGACTCAGGCTGGGTGAAACTTCCCTTGGACAAGATCACAAAAATATGGTCAGACTCATGCAGCATGACATTGACATAAGTTCACGATGCAAGAGGCAACGTAAACTCTCCATGTGTTTGGAAGAATAACCAAATGGAGGAGGACACAACTCTATGTAACGAGAACAACTTCCTAAGGTCATATTAGATCCCAAAGATTGATGACAAACAAAAGGATGTGCTTTTTCCAAGGGTGACTCATTGTGCTACCAAAAATGAATATGAATTTCTTGTCCTCTTTTGGGGGTATTTTTTATTTTTTTTGTCTTTTTCAATATTTTTAAAGAGCTTGAAAAAGAATAAAAGAATGCTATTTTACAAAGGAGGAACGAGTGTCACAAGCATAATAGTTCCAAGCATAAGGAACACACTAATTCTTGGAGCAAGGAGACTTGTGAAGGAAAAGGACACTCGGGGAAAATTCCTCCATGGGTCAAGGTGTCAGGTCGCAGGGGCAAAGTGCTACAAGGCTTGTGTATAAGGCATGCTTCAAAGGTTCAGTTGATAGAAAAATGGAGCCAACATTAGGCCAAATATGTAGGGATGAAATTGTGATTAGCAGGACACGATGAAAACCCCTTCAATGTATTTTTCACGAGCCCAAAGAAGGTAATCTCGGTAGTTTTTTCACGTTTTAGAGAGTCTGAAAAAACGTAAAAGAAGACTCCACCGGGGTACCATTTTTTAAGGTAGTCTAGTTGGTTTGAAAAAGGGGTAAACTTGCACCGAAAATATGTCTATTCAGAACCATTTTAACAAGTGTGACACAGACAAGGTCACTCGGAAATATTTTCAATTTTAAGGAGTCTGAAAAGAGCTTAACTATGGACTCACATCCTTTTTCTAGATTTAGTCTCCTTAGCCCGAAAAAGTATAAAATTTACTGAGGAGAACTCTCCAGGTGAGATGAATCTCCCGAGGTGTACCTTTTTCCTCCTTAATATACAGGCCATAAAAAGTGGTGAACTCATCCCAGTAGATCTTCTTCTGTACCAATTTAACGAGTGTGAAGGAACAAGGTCACTCGGCAATATTTTCAATTTTAAGGAGTCTAAAAAGAGCTTAACTATGGACTCCGTAGTGTATGCTCTTCTGGACCAATTTAACGAGTGTGAAAGAACAAGTTCACTCGGCGATCTTTTCAATTTTAAGGAGTCTGAAAAGATCTTAACTATGGACTCCTTGGGGGTTCCTTTTTCATAAATTTAGTCCCTTGGGCCCGAAAAAGGGTTAAACTTATACCTGAGAATACTCTTCTAGTGAACCAAAGTTCCTAGAGTATACCTTTGTTCGTAAAATTGACCATCCGGACTGAAAAATGGGTAAACTACCTCCGAAAAGGTGTGCCTTAAAGTTTTAGTTTGGCGAGAGTGAAGGAAAACAAGATCGCTCGGCAATCTTTTCATGTTTAGATAGTCTAAAAAAGGGCTTAAAGAAGACTCTAAGAGGTTACTTTTCTTAGTTAATCCTGACAAGATTGAAAATCATAAATATAGTCTCGTTGGATGTTGCTTTTGGATTTCAAAGCAAGCTTGAAAGTCAACAAAGTATGCTCATTTTTGGGAGTCCCGAGGGTGAGGCCAAGAGTGATGACAAATCAAACATATGAGGCTCAATATCGTAATCAAGACAGGACTAATAAGGACTCCCGAGCCTAAAGTCATTAATGATGGCATGGACACCAAAAATGCAATAAGGATCTAACTTGGGAATCCATGTAAAGGTAGGATCTACCACTTAGTTACGACACTTCTAAAGCAGAAATGATGGTTCTGTGTTGCACTTCGGTGGGGCCGATCCTATGGAAAAAAGGAAAAGACAACGAGATGCAGAAACTGGAGGTGGAATCCTAACTTATATGCAAAAAGTTGGAAAAACGACTTTTACCAAAGGACCTTTTAAAGTGACCCATATCCCAAAAACATTACCAAACCAAAAATCAAAGTGCACCATGACATCCAAAAAGAAACTCAAGAACCACATTAAATGATTTTCAAGCCATAAAAAATGACAAAAGGGTTCAAAAAAGTGGCAAAAAGGGCCAAAAAGTCTATAAATAGAAGTTGACAGCTCATTTTCACCATTGCAAATTGAGAATTAACCAAAAAGAGAAAAATACTCCTTTTATAAAAGAGTTGATTCTGGGAGCTTTAGAAGACGAAATGAACTTCCTCTCAGACCAAGTAAGTACAAACTCATCCATCTTTCATTTCCATACTTAAATTATGCATTTCTTTTAGTTTTTTGGGGGGAGCACTCTCCTAAAAAAGGGTGGCCTTACATGTACGCAGGATTTCTAAGGACAACCCGCGTATGCCCACTGGCAGAAAAAAATCTACCTGCGTGCATACATGACTGTGTCTAAGACAGCCCACATACACCCTCAAAAGCATAGAAAAAATGAAATGTGCAAGAGTTAACTCCTCCTTGAACTTGTCATGTAACAGGATGTATGTCCACTAGAGAGAGAGGGATCATGAGTAGATTGGTATCTTGGTCGATGAGGACCCTTTTCTATCGCTGCATTGAAACAATGTGGGTTATGGAAGTTCTACCGGTGTCCACTCATGAGGGAACAACCCAGGTTTTTGAATGCCTTGGTGGATTATTGGCACCCTGATGCTGAGGCGTTTATGCTTGAGGGGCAGTCATTGACTCCAACGACTGAGGATATATAATTTCTGACTGGCCTCTTGAGGAGAGGGGAACCAGTCAATCTGCTTACATTTTCCCATGGCCCCTACAACATCGTCGACCTGATCAGAATGCATTGCAAGGCCGGCACTGAGAAAGTAGGTTATCAGGTACCAATCCACTAGATTACCAACCTATCACTTAAGGTGATATTTTTTCTTATTGGGCAGATCACTGGATCTGCATCTTTACATCAGGCCTCCCGGGTGCACATGTATTGTACGATGCAGTGTTTAAATGCATGAGTATTCAACTGGAGCATGACCATGCTTGACTGCATGAAGAGGCATCTCATAAAGTATCGAGGGAGGAGTAACAAAAACTTTGGGTTTGGTACCGTTCTATGCTTATTCTTCTTTGAGAGGGTACCCAGCCTTAGTCCATGAGAGATAGTGTGGGGGCATGTGGCCTCATTCCCAACAGTGTGTAGATGGGAAGCATTGTTTCCACAACAGGGGGGAGGAAGGACCATAGAGGCCTTCAATGACACATTTTTCGACTGGTGAGCACGCCAGATTTTGGTGATAGAGGACTACCCCTATGCTGGAATCAACTTTTCCAGGGATCCATACATGCCCGTACCTCTTGGAGAGGAGCGAGGAGAGATGGGTACGTGTTTTTTTTAACTTTATTTAATTTTTAATTTCTTTATATGTGTGTGTGTGTGTGTGTGTGTGTGTGTACTAGAGTATCTGACAACTATGTATCTGTTATGTATAGATGTGGGACCGGTGCATCCAGCATACTTCTCAAGGACTAGGTGATGTCATTGACCAGAGGTAGTACCAGCAATAACCACTGGACCAGCAGCAGCAATAGGGGACCTCCAACTGGAGAGGCTGAGAGATTTTTGAGACGGGTGGAGCAGAACCTCCCTGCGCTCACTCGTGTAGTTCCCATGGCTGATATTGAGGATCTCCTGCCATCAATGCAACCTTGCGTAGTTGGGGTGCCACAGACTTGGGTCCAACTCTTCCGGCATTTGGAGAACGTCATTGTTCACTATGGCAGGGCCAACAAGCCCCATGCTTAGCTAGGATGGACCACTTAAGCGTCGAGGGAACTCTTTTGTATATTTTTTAGGGCATAAGCCCCATGATGTATACCAGACATATATTTTTGAGGCATTCGTGCCCACCGATGTACTCTGACACTTTTTAATATATTTATATATATGTATTTAAACCGTTTATGTCTTATGGATCACATTTTTACAAATGTATGTACATGTGTATGTGTGTGCTTATTTTTATGTGTGTGCAATATTCCAATCTAATACTTTATTAGCTAGAGTATATGTCATTTTATTTAATCTCTTAGGAACATGGATATACGTAATGTAATCAAAGCAACATTCTAAGATACGTACCCTAAGGAATCATCAGAGTGAAGTAGAATCATAAATGTGGTAAACCCCATTTAACTGGGACTCAACCAGTTGTGAATCTAAGTAGACTCGGAGGTGAGAGATACCATGCAACAAAGCGTCACGAAGAAACTCTATCATTGTGCTATACTTGGTGACATTATTTGTGGCGTCAGCTAGACAAATACCTCCAGAAGATAGCAATTGGCCTTGAGGCGTGAAAATCACCCAAGCTTCGGAAGCAAGCCTCCGAGTGTGTCAGCTAGCGTCGTCCGCAAACCCAACGAACACCTATGATTCACTTGACATCTGCCATAGTGAGAAAGATGACATAAATAATGACATGTCCATAAAAAAAAAGAAAAAAACTAATTGTATAAGAACTATACATATGTACAATAAGTCACCTAAGGAGACCAACCTACAAGTAATACTTCTTGAGGTAGGGCTCATTTCTAGGCTACACCAAAGCATTTCCCTAAAATTCAACCAGACGATAAGCACCCTTCTTTAAGACCTCTTTCACAATGAAAGGTCTAAACCACATGGGTTTGAACTTCCTACCCCCAAGGGATCCTTATCTTGGTCGTAGACTAGGAAAAGGTCACCTTCGGATAAAATCCAAGGATGAACGAACCCATCATATTTACACTTGAATCGTTTCTTGTGAGCCTCGTTGCATAAGCCC
>JASDQU010104048.1:197080-223368 GCA_032191745.1 Picea mariana
ACCATTCACAAGTGATGCAATAACCAAGATCACAAGAAGAAGTACCATGCACAAGAACACAAGAAATATCCTGGGAAACCCTTCTACTCAAGGGAATAAAACCCAACAATCCTTTGCTATATTCTCAAGAGAAGATCCCCCAACCATAAAACCCCAATGCACACAAGAGGGTTCTCTACAACCTTGAAACTTGCGCCCAAGAGAGGTGCACACTTCAGCCCTAAAGTGTACTTGCTGAAATTACGAAATGACAAGTGACTTGTGTGTGAGTGTGTTTCCTCGATGGGGAAATCAAATCTTTTTATACTAGACCTAGACATAGTAAAAGTTGTGTCTATTGGCACAACAGGGCCGACCTCAATAACTTAGAAAATAATTAATTACAATAATAAACATTAATTATCTTTCACATATGGTGGGGCCGACTTGTACCCTTTACATCACAATTAGAGTTACAAGTAAATATTACACTTAGAAAATATAGCAAGGGATCCACACGTATATTAGTGCTTAACCACTAGGGACACGTCCACCTGTGCTCAACCACATGGATGCCATACTCAATAAAATCATCTGGAGTACCACATCATCTCAACTCTCACACAGAGAAGAATGATACACCCATCAAATGGGCACACCCAACCACTGGGGGATGACTCAAATCTCCAGAGGAGAAGGAGGCCCCAACCACTTGGGGGATGACTCAACTCTCACACAGAGGAGAATGATGCCCCATCACGCGGGTATTCCCAACACTGGGCTCCCTCTCAAGTCGACTCAACTCAGTCACAGAGGAGAATGTATCTTGGAGGATGCTTCATGAAGTTGCAATCATCAACACTCCCTCTTAGCTAGGGAGGCATTCTTCACCAGGAAAAGTCTCTCATGGAAGTAATCGAAATTCATCTTGGCAAGCAGTTTGGTGAAGATATCTATAGTCTACTCATGTGTAGGAAGGTATTGCACGTGTATTGATTTCCTCTGCACCATGTCTATTATATAATGATATTTTATCTCAATTTGTTTTGATTCATCATGAAACATATGATTCTCATAGAGTTTCACACAACTCTGTTTATCACAATGAATAATGGTAGAATCCATCTCATGATCAAATAAATTTGTCAGGATCTTGTGAAGCCAAACTGCTTCGTGGACTGCCACACTCAACGCTATATACTCTACTTCTGCGGTACTTAAGGCCACAGAGCTATGTTTCCTGCTGCACCGGGAAACCATGGTAGACCCCAAGGTAAAAAAAAAAACCATATGTTCTCTTCTGGTCCACTGCGCTCCCTCCCCAATCTGCATTGACATATCCCTACAAACTCATGTCTACACTGGAGGCATATCTCATGCCATATCCAACTATTCCTCGTAGATATCTCAATACATGCTTCCCTGCTATCTAGTGAGTTTGTCTCAGTTGACTCATGAACTGACTAAGTACATTCACTTCATAGCATATATCAGGTCTGGTGTTAACTAGATACATCAATGATCCAATCAGCTGTCGGTATAAATGAGGATCAATCTTGCTTGAATCAATAGAAGCATCATTCATTTTCTTCAAATCCATCACCATCGATGTAGGCATGGATTTGCAGTCTATCATACAAAAATTATTCAATATCTCCACTGCATATTTTCCTTGACGCAGGAGAATCTCATTAGTCCTCTACCATACTTCTAGTCCCAAGAAGTAGTGCATCATACCCAGATCCTTCATCTCAAATTTACAAGTAAATGCTCGCTTGCATTCAACAATAAGTCTTTATGAACCAATGAGGAATAAGTCATCAATGTACTAGACCAAGATCAAGCACTCATCTCCAACAATATGATAATATATGTTTGGATCAACAACACTCTTGTTGAAGCCCAAACTCATCAAGAATCCATCCATTTTCTCGTACAAATCATGAGGTGTTTTGCTTTAGTCCATACATGAATTTATTCAACCTGCACACATGATATTTCTCGTTGTGTATCACGAATCCTTCTGTCTGCTCGATGTAAACTTCTTCCTCAATATTACCATTGATAAATGTTGCATTTACATCCATATGATGTAGTTTCCAACCCACAGATTCATCTAGTGCAATGATAGTATGGATGGAAGTGTATCGAGATACTGGAGAAAATGTATCCTCATAATCAATTCCCTCCATTTGTGAGAATCCTCTGGCTACAAATATCATTTTGTATTTCTCGACACTTCCAATGTCTATGGGGACATCATCTAGAGCAACTAGATCAATTGGAACAACTAGATCGACTAGAACAATGGCTATCTCCCTTTGAACCACTTAAGGGAGAGAAGGTATTGTTTCTTCTTTTCTCTCAAATAGTTTGACTCCCTCTTATTCAAGTGACTCCCTTTGAAGTCTGAAGGATAGAAATCTTCCTTTTACCATGTTTCTAACCTGGATATATATCATGTCTACTCAGGTCCTCTACTGACTCTACAATACTTTGCTGGCCTCCGTACTAGGATAATAACCAAGATGGCCTCCCATAGGGATAACAACAAAAATGGCCTCCTGTACTAGGATAATAATCAATAAAGAAAAATTGGACTCCCGTACCAGTGATAATGGTCCAAGTCACGAGGTCTCCCATACCAGGGTTAATACCCTTCATTATCATAATGAAAACAACTACAGGTTAATGATTAAATCAAATAAGGAATGTAGTACAAAACATACCCTAGTCTACAATCATGCTCAATCTTGCATTTGGTCGTCTCGAGAAAGGTTAGAGGAAGAAATCATCATCTCTCATGTCTTCATCTCTTTGAGTTGGGTTTGGATCAATGTCAGCAGTGGAATCATATTGTCTTCCTCTCTTCCTGGTAGGACAATTTCTCGCAAAGTGTCCATACTTGTCACATATGAATCATTGGATCTTTGACATGTCTTTTCTATGATCATAACCTAAAGTTGATGAAGTATTCTCACCTTTAAATGTATGGCTGAAGTTTATTTTATTTCTTCCTCCTTTCTTTGTATGAAAGGCGAGAGCATGATTGTCATCATGAGTGGAGTCTTCTACTCCTTTGGCTATGAGTTTGATTTCCTTTTGGGTACAGTCTGTCCATAAACGATCAAAATTAGGTAGCTCTACTCTACTACTGATACTTTAAATAAATGGTTCCCAATGTCTTGGAAGAGCATTGAGAGTGGTCAAGACAAGTTCTCTATCTGATATGATTTCTCCAATGGAACCTAGCTGATCTCTGATCTCTAACATCTTCATGAAGAAGATAACAACAATGTCACCTTTTGTCATCTTTATATTTTGAAGCTGGCCCTTCAATGTAAGAGCTATGAGGGTGTTGTTACTCTCAAACATATTCTTCAATGCTTCATACATATCACGATATATCTTATGTTGGAAATACTAGGTAGGAGATGCTCTCTCACTGAGCAGATGATTATCTTCCTTGCCTTGACGTCATCTTCCTTCCATTCTTCTTTCTCTTCATTGGTAGTTGTCTATGGTAAAGCCTTTTGTATCAAACTTAATAGGTCATATTCTTCAAGGGAGATCTAAATTATTGACTTCTAGGAACTGGGGTTTCTTGATCCATCAAGCCTATCTTCCACCAAGGTTTTGTTCATCATATTTTCAGATTCTTCACAAACCCTTACCAAATGGGCTAGGAAACCTAACATATAGGATAGGCTAGAATTATTAGGTTTTGTTGGGCTTATGAATACCAAAAATAAGCCTTGAAAGTTAGAAGAACACTGGTGAGCTGAAAATATCCTTCAATGAGTTGCAGAAACCCTAAAACTGAAATTTTTGCAGAAAATTGCGAAACCCTAAGGCCCAAAATCCAAAATTCTCAGAATTGCAATATGAGAGTTGCTGGAGGTGTGCTGAGGGAGGTCATACACCCCTATTCAATTTTTATCCCCAATGTTTTAGTATAAAGTGATGTAACACCCAAAATAGAGAGGGTCGTACGATTTTCTGGAAACCCTAGGAGGGCCGTACGGATTTCAGAAAAGAGGATGACTGGCTTTGTAGGCTTGTGCAATGGATTCTTCATGACTTATGCTCTTATACCATGTTGAATTTTCAATATGATAGGCTCAAGTATGAGGTTTATTTAATTTTAGAATTTACTTGAGCCATAAACAAATGCAAGTACACCATTCACAAGTGCTGCAATAACCAAGATCACAAGAAGAAGTACCATGCACAAGAACACAAGAAATATCCTGGGAAACCCTTCTGATCAAGGGAATAAAACCCAACAATCCTTTTCTATATTCTCAAGAGAATATCCCCCAACCATAAAACCCTAATGCACACAAGAGGGTTCTCTACAAACTTGAAACTTGCACCCAAGAGAGGTGCACACTTCATCCCTAAAGTGTACATGCTGAAATTATGAAATGACAAGTCACTTGTGTGTGAGTGTGTGAGTGTGTTTCCTCAATGGGGAAATAACCTCTTATCTATACTAGACCTAGACACAGTAAAATATGTGTCTATTGGCACAACATGGCCGACCTCAATAAATAAAAAAGAAATTAATTACAAGAATAAACATTAATTATCTTTCACATATGGTGGGGCCAACTTGTGCCCTTTACATGACAATTAGGGTTACAAGTAAATCTTACACTTAGAAAATATAGAAAGGGATCCAAACTTCCATTAGTGCTCAACTACTAGGGACATGCCCACATGTGCTCAGCCATAGGGATGTCATACTCAACAAAATCATCTGGAGTACCACATCATCTCAACTCTCACACATAGGAGAACTATACACCCATCACATGGGCACACCCAACCACTGGGGGATGACTCAACTCTCAAGAGGAGAAAGATGCCCCAACCACTCAGGGGATGAATAAACTCTCACACAAAGGAGAATGATGCCCCATCACATGGGTATGCCCAACAATGGGCTCCCTCTCAGGTCGACTCAACTCAGTCACAGAGGAGAACATATCCTGGAGAATGTCTCATGAAGCTGCAATCATCAACAAAAGTTTAAAAATCAGTTTTGAAAAATTGGATACGTGGCATGTTGTACAAGTTCATTCTTGGGAAGAGGCCCAAAACAAGAAGATTTGGGAAAGTTTCCATTTGGAAGTTCAAATTTTGGTCAGACCTGGTAAAGGAAGTAGTGAGAAGACCTGGTAAAGGAAGAAGTAGTGAGAAGACCTGGTAAGGCAGAAGTAGTGAGTAGAATTGGTAAAGGTAGAAGCAATGAGTAGAATTGGTGAAAGCATAAACAACAAGCATACTCGGTAGAGGTTGGTGCATCTCAGAGATTGGTGTCTCTTTCTAAGTTGGTGCTTAGAGGTGTAGATTGTTGTCTCCACTAGATTGGTGTCTACAAATATTTGTAAGAGATTGATGTCTCTTGCTAAGCTGGTTCTTAGTGGTCAGGATTGGTGTCTATGAAGATATGTAAGAGATTGGTGTCTCTTGCTAAGTTGGTCCTTAGTGGTGGGGATTGGTGTCAATGAATATTTGTGAGTGTAGGTTGGTTCCTACCAGTTGTACAAGCGAGGATTGGTGTCTCTAGTAGGTTGGTATCTACAAATATTTGTAACAGTGGGTTGGTGCCTGCAAAGAATTATAAGGAGAATTTTTGTGGTTTTCTATGTAAGTGTGTTGAACCTGCACATAATAGATCTAGCTAGGAATTGACATACACAGTTGGAGAGAAAATACAAGAAAAGAGAAGCAGAAGATAAAGAATGGGAGAATTCTCATTAACCAAATGAATGAATGATAATTTACACATGATATACCTTGTATAACTCAACCAATGTGCACTAGAGGAGAAGCCTGTTATCCCCTAGCCTAGGGATAACTAAGGAGATTATGTCTCAAGGCCCACAGGTCCTAGACATGGATTACTGAGAGAAATATCGACTTGAGAATGGCCCTGGAGGGCCCATCCTTTTATTCTTCAGCGCCTCCACTTTGTCAGTAGCAACAACATCCATCACATCGGCCTGGTCTTGCAACAGAAATGGGTCTTTCTCCATGAGGTAATGAGTTTGGGTATCATGGTATGTGTCACTCTGATTCTCAAAACATTTGAATATGTTCATTTAATTCTTTTTGCTTCTAACGTGTGCTTAGAACTTATTCCTTTCCACTTGACCACACCTATGGGGAATGGTAATATTCCCTAGTAAGATGGTTCCCATAGGGTTTGAATTTCCACTGGGGGTATTCATGAAAGGTCATCATCCACTCCCACCATACTTACCACTTTTCATCTTTTTCCTGCTCATCGATCCAATACACTAGTCTGGGCATTGGGTTGGACAAAATATCAAAGGGTTGTACCTTACCTTGTGGGAAGAAGGGGCTAAAGGCCCAAAGGGTAAAAGTAGCTAGAAAAAGATAAAATCCAAAATAATGAAACCTTGAGATGCTTCGCCCAAGGATCCCCGAGAAAGAAATAAAAGGATTCTCAGCAAGAAACATAGGGACCCATAAAAATAATAAATCAAGACCTAGTTGGAGGATAGGGGGTCTCATCACGAGCCACCTATTAGGTTCATGGGCATGTAGCGGTATGACACTACCATTCACTTGGTCACCATGCCAGGGTAGTGGCTCTTGGTGGCATAATCAAGATAAAGGGGGTCTCATCACGATCCAACCTTCTCATTTCTATGAAACGCTTGTAGGTAACATTGTCACGAATTGTCACCACCCCAGGGAAGTGTCCCCTAAAAATCCTTTTAAAAGAAAAAACAATAAGAATAAAAGATAAAAGGCATTGATGGGCTTGGAAACATTCGCATCCATGAAAATGTGCATCTCACCCTCTTCAAAGGCACCCACAGGTAATCCATACAGTTCCATGTTATCATTGCACCCATTTCCCAGACATCCCTTACCACCTCATCCACTTACATGGCATGGATTTGTCCTCACCTGGAAACATCCCACATCCAATGAGTACTAGCCCAATAGAACGTCCTAGTGTCCCCTCCAAAATTGGCTTGTAGAATAGCATAATGTCTTTGAGCACTTGTCCAGGTAAAGGGGGTTTCATGCACATGTTTAAATAACTTGATGATTAGATGTGATTGACATTGCTATGATCCCCGTGACTTATGAGCCCATGGAGGGCGTACTTGCTTTTGTTGTAGGGCCACACTCAATGGACATGTACACATGGGGAGATGATTATTTCATACCTCTATAGGGATAAAATCCCACTAGATGGATGCTGAAACCCTAGCCAAGGGCAGAGATAGATCGAGGGTTTGCACCTGAGAGAGAGGAGGACGTTCCACCAGGGAAAACCTGGTAGGCTTGGACCTAGAGGGGTCTTTCCCTTTTCACCATGATGTAGGCCTTGGAAGGCCCATGACATCACCCAGGTCACCCATGATGTCACCCAATGTTTTGGACACTTTGGAGGTAGTTGTGTGCCAAGTGGCACGTGTGGCAGGATCCTGAGGCCTAATGAGGTCTAACATTTTTTTCCAAGAGGCCAACCTTTCCCTAAGAAGGCCTAATGTCACCCTAAAGGGGCATGACATCATATTTATAGCTTTATTTAGGGTTTTATTATGAAATTTAATGTAAAAACTGTTGGACACACCAACTACACTGAGAGGGAGGGGTGAACAATGTAGGGCTCTTTTTCCCAAAACTTCCCCTTCAAAAAAATCATAAGTTAGCAATCACCATTTATTCATTGCTTATTTATGTCATTTATAATCAGTTAAATGTGAACATATATCAACAATATATAATCAACAAATCATCACCACAGGGAACACAAGGAACACAAGATGTATGTACAATTTTCTTTTTATTAAGGAATACAATCCTTGGGTTATCAACAACAACTGAATAGAGTACAACTCTAAAAGAGCACCAAATCTATAATGAAATACTCAACTTACACCCTCAGCACCAACTGATATGAGGCAACAATCCTCAACAAATATCAATCTATCAACAGGTATGCGACCTGCCGGTAGTGCAACACGCGTATGTACGTGCCCTATCGGTAGTACATCTCACATATGTACACGGCTAGTCTGTACTACAACATGTGTATGTATGTGCCTTACCGATAGTACATCTCACATATGTACGCACCCTACCGGTAGTACATCTCACGTATGTACACGACTAGTCTGTACTACAACCTGCATATCACATTTGAGTTACTTAGGGTTTTCTCTTCAAGATCAACTCAGATCCTATGCAACCTTCAATCACATTATCTTTTGTCTTTCACTGTCCAATCTAACCAATAACCAATCACACCACATCCAAGCTCTCCAAAAACTTAATCATGCCTCTCAACCATACAATATGAATGATACTCATCATGTATAAGAAACCAGTATACTATAGCAATCATATCAGTACTGAATCATAAGAGTGTTGCTCACTCTATCAACCAACACAAACCACATCACAAAAACCATACCAAGAATGCCTTAAGAATTCACCACACAACAAGCAAGAGTATCCATTAAGACAACAATGTATCCATACCAGAGTTTCTATGGCAGATCTAAGCCCATAGAATGTAGATATGGAACCTGACTCAGTCTTCAAGAGCCTGGCACCAACTCACACACAAGTGATCTTCATGACCTCATCCACTGTACGTGCTCTGTCCTCATTCAGTCTGCGTATGTACACACCCTGGCTCACTACAACCCGCGTATACCTCAGAAACTAGGGTTTCTAAACTTTCGAGACTTTTGTCGTCATGATCTTAGACTTACTGAAACTTTGATGCATCCATGAGATCTTCCAGATCTCCTCTATCTCAGAATATATCTTCATTACATGCTCAAGAGATATTGCATCACAAGAGACCCTTGCCTCTTATTTATACTCTCAAAGTAGCTTCCTTAGAAGCATCTTCTAAGTCACTTAACCCACTTCTAGATCACTTAACCCATTTCTCTTATTTTATGGTTAACCACTTTCCATATTTAGAAAGTTCTCCATTACTTTATCATTTAAATATTCCTCCTTGACTTTGTCACCTCACTTTATCATTTAAATAATCTTCTTTGATTTTGTCAGTTCACTTTATTATTTAAATAATCCTCCTTGAATTTGTCACTTTACTTTATAATTTAAATAATAATTTCTTCTTTTCAATCTCTTTGACTTCTTTGACCTTTTGGGGCTTCAAGCCTACATATTAGGGTCCTCCAACGTCATAAGGCCATAAATATCAAACCATGAGGAGTTATGTGACATTACACATACTATCGGAAATCATATGACAAGCACTATCCATCTAGGATAGTTCCACTGACAAATTCACTGTTCTTCATCTCATTATTCCACATTTAGGCATGGGTTCTCCAACCATACTTCTAGGATAAATCAATTGTAAAGCGTCTTTGTGTGAGGGATTTCACCATAAGGGGACCACTTTGGAGTTGATCCATTTGTACACCTTATCAACCATGATAACACAATAATGATTTATCTTTACATCAATCCAACAATGCATCATATACCAATGAAGCCACATTGATCCATCTTCATCTATTCATCATGTACTAATGAAAAATCATTGATCCATATTCATCTATGCACCATATCAATGAAATCATATGACTATAATTCCACTTGAAATCAATCCATTCACATCAAGGACAATACATACTTCATCAATATACTATGATAAGACATTGTTCATTTGACATCAATCAACATCAATCATTTGACATCAAACCTTTGACCTTTGACATCATTCAATCATCCTTTGGCATCAATCCTTTAGCATAAATCAATCAATCACTTGACATCAATCTTTTGACATCAATTAATTAAACCTTTTACATGAATGACAACATGATCCAACAATATCCCCTTTTGGCATCGATGGCAATACCAACATTGATGTCAACATGTAGAAAAAGCATTGCTCTACATCAATAGTCATCAATCACATCAATGCAACTATCTCTCCCCCTTTGAAATCAATGGAAAAGGGTAGTTCTCTTCTTGGGGCTGCTCCCCCTGCTTGAACTCTACTTGGGGATGCTCCCCCTGCCTGGATGCCTTTGATATTCCTCTGAATAATATCTCCCCTTTTGAAAAAGGGATATCACTCTGATGTAATGTTGAAGATATATTGCTCATGCTCCCCATGGAACTATGCCTCTGTGCTCTTTCTCCAAATATAGGGCTATTTTACCAAGTGTGCTACTGATAAATATCTCCTCATAGAATAATGGGAGGAAGAATGACCCCCCCCTATGGGTATGTCTCCCCCTATATTCTCTACAATATGAACAATATGCTACCACTGAAATATGCTAAATGTTTGATGCCAACGCACGCTCCCTCCACAACCCGCAGGTCGAAAGGTCCACGTCAGCACAAGATCTTTCCTTTTCTACTGGCCCAAAGAACTCTAAATGGCTCTTCTATTTCCCTATCAGGAAATCTACACCCACAACAAACTCTCATGGGATCCCCTCTTTGCACTTGGGAGATCGGACTTCTCACCTTCGCGAATCCAGTGGTCAAGCATTGGTCTCTCGAATTCCCGAAACTCAAAACAGTCAACGCTGACCTTTCCTCTTTCCCTTTTCGAGATTTTCCTTATCACGATTTCGGCGATCGTGATTTCGAGTAACTTGTTCCCTCAACTCCCGAATCCTGATTTTCCGAAACTCTGATACACTCGCACGCTTTGACTTTTCAACGCCACTTCACTCCATCGGGACTTCGGACTTCGCAATATCGCGAATCCTAATGCAATGAATTTAGGATTTTACTCTATGAAACTCCGAAATAGTGTGCCACCTGTATGCTCACTGACTCTTCCATGGCCCCACACAAATTCTCTTAGTTTTCGGGATGTCGCGTTTCGGGATATCGCGATTCCCGTTGTAATGTTTATGGGACTTCCACCTATGAAAACCTGATATAGTAATCCATGTGTAAATCCAATGGCCCTTGTGGCTTGGATCTACGGTCCTACTCCTCCTGAGCTTAGAACCTTTCGACTCTTTCACCATAACTCCCCTACTTCTCCATGAGATCTGATGGCTCATGGGACTTCACGGATTCTTTCCATAGAACTCCGACCGTCCGTCTCTTCCCTCTTGTGAACTTCTGCACAACTAACCAAGGTGTTTCTCTCTGTGGAACTCATCCTCCTACGGTCCCTCGTCACTATGCCTTCCTTCAACTCCTTTGAAGGATTCGAATCCTTTTGAACTTTCTCCAACTTCGAGCTTTTCAGAAGACTCTTGCGTGCACTCCTTGTGGCAGATTTTCCAACACTTCCAAGTGTTGAAACCCTTTGACTTTGCGCACACCTACAACAACAGTCTTTCAATGCTTCGCTCAAATTCAAAACTCTGGGACTTTACAAGGCCTGTGCACTCCTTGCATGGCTCCTGTGCCTGACTGCACTTATGTGGAAATGAGAACAAAAGCTATCTCTCCTGAGCTTTCAGAGACAAACCTCTGAACCTTTTGTCAACGCACTCCTTGCAGACACTTCAACTGCACTCCTTACAGGAACCCTTTCTCAGATAGAGAAACAATGGAAACTCATTCCATTACTCTTTCCTCTCAGATTTCAAACATTCAATGAGAAATCATTCATACATAGAATAAAAGAAATTGCATGACAGAAAGAGTAAAACATTCATGAGCATAACATTCAAAGATGCATACACAGAGAATATATGAACACCATGAGCCTGAATCACAAATTTCTTTGTATTAATTCAAAACTTCTGTACATGGAGTCTGCTACACAACTCTCTTCTTCTCTTCTATGCTCTTCTTCATGCTAATGCTGCCTATGTTACAATACACAATGAGGGTGTCTATATCCCGTTTCCCTCTTGCACTCTAAAACTGTCTAATCTAGAATTGAATTCTATCTACTTTACATTAACTACCATAAATGCCTTCGACCTACTAAGGACGAGAGAAAATTGCTCAAGGTCCATTTACATTTTACAAGTGTGCTTATTCTTAATGACTTCATTTAAGATCATGCATCAACTTCAAGGTAATTTCAAAATTTGCACTGGCGCTTGTCCAACTGTCTTTTGCTTCTGCGCTGGCTCGCTTTGAGATACTCCTGCATCATACTCTCTGTCTTGAAAAATTATCATGGGCTTCTGTCCATGAGCTCACGCATAGTCTGTCCATGCTTCTGTATCTCTGCTTCGCTCTCCCAGCTGGCATCTTCAACTGGATGGCCCTTCCACTTGAACAAATATTCAAAGTATTTCTTCCGCCTGGTTTTCTTGCTCACTCTTTTGTCCAATATGCGCTCCATCTGTGGCTTATCTGCAATTGGCATCTGATTTGTCAACTGGATCACTGGATGCTCATCTCTTGTCCCTGTTTCCTCAGCTTTATATGGGTACAAATCTGAGATATTGAATATCGGAGAAATTTCGATCCCATCGGGTAATTCAATCTCGTAAGCATTCGCCCCAAATTTCTTCAAGACCTTACATGGTCCGATTTTCTTCATCTTCAATTTATTATATGTTCCTCTCGGGAACCTTTCCTTCCTCAAATGTACTAGAATAGAATCACGAATCTCAAATTGAAGTTGTCTTCTGTGCTGATTTGCCCTGCGTTTATATTCCTAGTTTGAATTCTGCAATCGCTCCTTCACCTGGATGTGAAGTTCCTTCATCTCTTTTGCGAAATCTTCTGCACTAGCGCTCCTAGTTGCAATCTGTTCTGAATCCCTCAATTTATAAATTCCTCTCAGCTGCATGCCATAAACAATCTGAAATGGACTCTTCCTGTGCTTCAGTTAACTGAGTCATTATAAGCAAATTCTGCCTGTGGTAATATGTTGTCCCACTGGCTGTGGTGTTCTGTCACCAGGCTTCTCAGCAAGTCTCCCAGACTTCTGTTTACCACTTCTGTCTGTCCATCCATCTGAGGATGATAAGCTGAACTAAACGACAAGTTAGTTCCCAGCTTCTTCCATAAGGTCCTCCAAAAGTTCCCTATGAACTTTGTATCTTGATCCAAAACTATACTCCTTGGCAAACTGTGAAGTCGAACGACTTCTTTGAAAAACAGGTTCGCAATGTGAGTTGCGTCACTGGTCTTCTGACATGGAATGAAGTGTGTCATCTTGGAAAATCTATCCACTACCACAAAGATTGAATCAAAACCTCTTTGCATTCTTGGCAACCCCAATACAAAATCCATGCTAATTGCATCCCATGACCTTTCAGGTATGGGAAATGGTTGATAAAACCCCGCATTCTGTCTTCTTCCCTTTAAATGTTGGCAAATTCTGCATCTGTCCACGAATCTCTTGATGTCTGCTCACATTCCTGGCCAAAAATATGACTCATTCAGCTTTGTGAACGTCTTGTTGTGATCAAAGTGTCCTGCTAATCCTCCACTGTGTTTCTCCTTCAGCAAATTCTCCCTCATGGAGCATTTCGAAATACACAGTTGATTACCTTTAAAAAATAATCCTTCTTGGATCATGTACTCTACCCATTGGATTCTGTCTCTGAGAATTGGATTCTCAGTTGCTTCATACACCTCTTTAAAATCCTGATCATCTGCGTACATGTCCCCGAGATCATCAAAACCCAACGTTTTGACTTTGAAGTCCTACAACAACAAACACTTCTTTCTCAAAGCATCAACAACTTTGTTAGCAGTACCCAAAATATGTTTAATCACAAAAGTGAAATTATGCATATATTCCACCCATTTGACATGTCTCTGATTCAACTTTTCCTCTTGAGTCACAAACTGCAGTGCATGATTGTCACTATATAAGACAAATTATTTCAGGATCAAGTAATGCCTCCACTTTTTTAATGCTTGTATAATAGCATAAAACTCCTTATCATAAGTGGAGTATTTCACTTTCGCTTCATTCATATTCTCGCTGAAGTATTCTATTGGCCTGTCATCTTGACTCAAGACTGCCTCGATTGCAAATCCACTTGCATCGCATTTCACTTGAAATGTCTTCCAGAAATCCGGCAACACCAAAATTGGTTGTTCCATAATATTCCTCTTCAATAGATTAAAACTCTTCTCAGTCTCTTTAGTCTAGTGAAAATACTTGTGTCTTTTCTTCACTGTATCCATCATTGGTGCACTAATTCCACTGAAATTCCTGATGAACTTTCGGTAGAAACTAGCCAATCTGTGAAAACTCCTCACCTCGAATACACTTTTTGGTGATGGACAATTCTTTATTACCTCCACCTTATCTGGATCCATCCTCAACTCATCTATCGAAATAAAAAATCCCAAGTAAATGAGCTTTGTCTTCATGAATGAGGACTTCTTCATATTTATCAACAACTTCTCTTGCTGTAGTTTCTGCATCACTGTAGCCAAATGTTTCAGATGCTCTGCCACTGTTTTACTGAAAACCAATATGTCGTCCAAGTATAAGATAACAAATTTTCCGATGAACTCCCTCAGGACTTTTTTCATCAACCTCATAAAGGTACTTGGCGTGTTTGTTAAGCCAAACAACATAACAAGCCATTCATACAACCCTTCGTTGGTTTTGAATGCTGTCTTCCACTCGTCACCTTCTCTCATGCAGATTTGATGATAACCGCTTTTCAAATCAATCTTTGAAAAATACTTAGCTCCACTCAAGAAATCCATCAGATCATCCATCCTTGGCAATGGAAATCTGTACCTGATGGTTATCTTGTTAATCTCCCTCGAGTTAGTACACATCCTCCAGCCTCCATCTTTCTTCGGACTGAGTACTGTTGGAACAACACATGGACTCAAGCTTTCTCTAACCAAACCTTTGTCCATCAAATCCTGGACCTGTCTTTTGACCTCTTCATTCTCTTGTGGTGTTAATCTATACGTGGATTTATTTGGAAAACTGGCTCCTGGTATGAGATCAATACGATGACTCACACTTCTGATCGGTGGCAACAAACGAGGTAATTCATCCACTACTATGTCAGTAAACTCTTCCAGTAGTTCCTGAACTTCTTTTGGTAAATTGTCCACCCTTGTGCTGGTCAAAACAATCTTCGGTTTCCTGACCAAAATGAACTGTGGATCCTCCTTCTTCTTGACCTCTATAAGAATTTCCTTCCCACTCATGAGAAGTACAATGTTTCTTATTTCCATTTTCACCTCTTTATCCTTAATTGGAAGCAACATGTGAGTCCTCCCATTCTTCTCTTGGGTGTATGTGTTCATTCTCCCATCATGAATCACATTCCTGTCATATTACCATGGTCTACCCAGCAATAGATGACAAACATCCATAGGAATAACATCATATAATATCTTATCATTATATCCTCCTATCTTAAATTCAACTAAACACTGTTTAGTGACAGTTACCTGATGTCCTTTTTGTAGCCATGAAATTATATATGGGCTTGGATGATCAATCATCTCCAGCTCCATCTCTTCTACCATCTCTGTAGAAACGAGATTATCCATGCTACCACTATCTACAATGACCTTGCATACCCTATCCTTGGTCTTGCAAGCAGTCCGAAAAAGTCTGGTCCTTTGGAATGAACTCTCCACCTCCTTCTTTGGTGTCAAAAGAGCTTTTTGCATCATCAATGATATTCCACCTTCAACATCTTCTGCCTCAACATCCTGCCTCTGTGCTTCGGAGATGTGAGTTTCTACACTCTCTTTCTTTTTATCTGGACACTTGTAAGACTTGTGCCCATTCTTTCCACATGTGAAGCATGTTATAACTCCACCTCTTCCTCTTCCTCTACCTCTAGTACAAGGAAAAGTATTGTTATTAACATAATCTCCTTGCTGCTCAGTATGTTGTCCTCTCTGTTCAACATATTGCCCTCACTTTGAGCTTCCACCTCTCTCATTTTGAGTCTGAGGTTTCTTCCAGTCCTCCTTGGGTTTCTAGTATTTGTCCTGGGCAACTGATTTGCCTCTAGGATGACTTCTGCCTCGGCCTCTTTGACTCTGCTTTTGGCCTCTTTGACTCTGCTTTCGGATCAACTTCTCTTCCGCTTTCAGAGCCATCTGATAAGCATCTTCCACCGTTCGGATGGTTACCATGGTCATCTCGTCCTGAATGTCATATCTCAGACCATTCATGTATCTGGCAACCTTTTCATCATCGCTCTCCTGATGACCTACCCTGATGTTCAGCTTATAGAATTCCTTAGTGTATTCTTTCACTGTCATCAACTTCTGCCTCAAGTTTTTCATTCTCCCGAACAGAGTAATTTGATAATCTCTGGGGATGAATTTTGCCTTCATCTTCGTGATCATTCTATCCCAGCTCTTGATCTTCTGCTTGCCTTTGTAGCATATGTCAGCTTGTAGTTCATCCCACCACAATGCTGCATGTCCCTTCAATCTTGTGACATCATGCTTGACCTTCTTGTCCTCTTCGACGTCTTCATAGTCAAAGTATGTGTCTAGAGCTCTAATCCAGTCTAGAAGCTCTTCTGCATCTAGATTTCCCTCATAAACTGGAATTTCCATCTTCTCTCTTGCACCCATTCTTGCAATAGCTTTGATCAAGCGTTCGTTTGCTACATCTTCTGCTGCAACTTCCTCTTCATGTTCAACCTCAATCTCACTTTCGGAATCACTAAGATCCCCAGCACTAACTGTGCGTCTTTGGGCTGTCTCCATGTCTTCGATTCTAGCTCGTAGATCACGCATCTCTCTCTCCATGGCTGGATCTGTCATTTTCATGCCTCTTCTTCTCAACATTTCCCTCTTCTCTGGTGGATTGGGTGTTTTCTTGTCCCTTCTCCTTGGCGGCATGGTGAATTCTCCTTTTCTCTGCTACAAAAAGAAAAGAACCTTTCTGTGCTCTGATACCAAAACTGATGCCAACATACACTCCCTCCACAACCCGCAGGTCGAAAGGTCCACATTAGCATAGGATCTTTCCTTTTCTACTGGCCCAAAGAACTCTAAACGGCTCTTCTATTTCCCTATCAGGAAATCTGCACCCACAACAAAATCTCATGGGATCCCCTCTTTGCACTTGGGAGATCTGACTTCACACCTTCACGAATCCGGTGGTCAAGTGTTGGTCTCTTGAATTCCTGAAACCCGAAATAGTCAAGGCTGACCTTTCCTCTTTCCCTTTTCAGGATTTTCCTTATCGCTATTTTGGCAATCGCGATGTCGAGTAACTTGTTCCCTCGACTCCCGAATCCCAATTTGCTGAAACTCTGATACATTCATGTGCTTTGAATTTTCAACCCCACTTCACTCCATTGGGACTTCGGACATCGCAATATCGCGAATCCTAATGCAATGAATTTGGGATTTTACTCCACGAAACTCTGAAATAGTGTTCCACCTGTCCGCTCGCTGACTCCTCCGTGGCCCCACACAAATACTCTTAGTTTTCGGGATGTCGTGTTTCGGGATATCGCGATTCCCGTTGCAATGTTTACGGGACTTCCACCTACAAAAATCCGATATAGTAATCCATGTGTAAATCCAACGACCCTTGTGGCTTGGATATACGGTCCTACTCCTCCTGATCTTAGAACCTTTTGACGCTTTCGCCGTAACTCCCCTGCTTCTCCGTGAGATCTGACAGATCACGGGACTTCATAGATTCTTTCCAGAGAACTCCAACCATCCGTCTCTTCCCTCTTGTGAACTTTTGCACAACTAACCAAGGTGTTTCTCTCTGTGGAACTCGTCCTCGTATGGTCCCTTGTCACTATGCCTTCCTTCGACTCCTTTGAAGGCTTCAAATCCTTTTGAACTTTCTCCAACTTCGAGCCTTTTAGAAGACTCTTGATCGCACTCCTTGCGGTAGATTTTCCAACACTTCCAAGTGTTGAAACCCTTTGACTCCTGCAGCAATAGTCTTTCAATGCTTCACTCAGATTTGAAACTCTGGGACTTTACTCGGCCTGCGCACTCCTTGCACGGCTCCTGTGCCTGACTGCACTTCTATGGAAATGAGAACAAAAGCTATCTCTCCTGAGATTTCAGAGACAAACCTCTGAACCTTTTGTCAACGCACTCCTTGTAGACACTTCAACTACACTCCTTGTAGGAACCCTTTCTCATATAGAGAAACAATTGAAACTCATTCCATTACTCTTTCCTCTCAGATTTCAAACATTCAACGAGAAATCATTCATACATAGCATAAAATCAATTGCATGACAAAAAGAGTAAAACATTCATGAGCATAACATTCAAAGATGCATACATAGAGAATATATGAACACCATGAGCCTGAATCACAAATTTCTTTGTATTAATTCAGAACTTCTGTACATGGAGTCTGCTACAGAGCTCTCTGCTTCTCTTCTATGCTCTTCTTCATGATAATGCTGCCTATGTTACAATACACAATGAGGGTGTCTATATCCCATTTCCCTCTTGCGCTCTAAAACTGTCTAATCTAGAATTGAATTCTATCTACTTTACATTAACTACCATAAATGCCTTCTACCTACTAAGGATGAGAGAAAATTACTCAAGGTCCATTTACATTTTACAAGTGCGCTTCTTCTTAATGACTTCATTTAAGATCGCGCATCAACTTCAAGGTAATTTCAAAATTTGCGCTGGGGCTTGTCCATATGTCTTTTGCTTCCGCGCTGGCTCGCTTTGAGATGCTCCTGCATCAATGTTACTGCTCAACTAGAACATAGATCAACCACTCTTTCTGTTAGCACTCTGTAAATTTTTTCTGGCTGATAGAAAAATGATAGAGGTAACTGTTTCAACCAGCTTTAGAGCTAAGGCACTAGCCTGCTCAACTCAGAGAGGGCTCTCTCGTGTCACTTGATATATCTTTAGAAATTGGTGGCTAGATTTGGTTCGTTTTGGGGGGTATTATGAAGTTGCTGAAGAAGTGGGGGGTAACATTTGGGCTATGGATTCAGAAATAAATAATGCAGTAGCAGGTCATTAGAACTTATCTAGAGGAGAAAGGCTAAGTGAGGCAATGAGTCTGAGTTTTCAAATTGAAATTTGCATGTCAAAAGAGGAAAAAGGAAAACACATAACTACTTTAGAGCATATTAAAATGAATTATGATATAGATGAGAAGATAAATCACATGAATTTAAATTGCTAAGTCTAGAGCATCATCAGACGAATTCCATACTTTTAACTCTCCAATTTAAAAGAGGAACTTGCAAATGGAATTTGAAAGACACAGGAAAAAAACACTATGAAAGAAGACATAACTCATATCACAACCAATTAGAATCTTTTCATAAACAGTGCAAAAAATTGCTTCTGCATCATATATTCAGTTTATCTCCACGATTTTACAAAGTCTACCTGCAATGAGGGAAGGCCCCCTCTTTCTCTCATGATTTCTATATCCTCAGGATGATATATATATAGAGGAGTTATTTGTGGAATTCAAAATGATTAAACTTCCCCATAATTCTAAAAATAGAGGTCAGTTACAAAACGGAGTAATGTATAACGACAATTCTCCTACTTTCAAGGGATCGTTATGAACAAGTTTGGCATATCTGGGGATTGTTTTCCTTTGAACGCCATATGTCCAAAATTTGCTGGAACATATTCAATTCCACTTGAGAATTTATTCCATCTTGAAGATTTCCTCTTTTAGAGTGTTCAACCAGACTGGTTGATTTTCCCCAATGCTTTCGACCGCCTCAGCTCTAGTTTCTGCCTTCTGTTGTTTGCTCCGTTTCTTCTTCACTGCTCGCTTGTACAGTTCATCCACTTGTCCATTGATGATGAAGTCCCTCATAACAAGATTTAATCTGACCCCTGATTCTGGTTCTGTCCCAGGGTCAGTATGGAATTTGGTTGCTAATATTTGCGCAATTGACCTTTCCTTATTACTCATTGATAAGCCTGCCATGTTAGTCAAAAACCCTGTTCCATTGGATATTGCTTGATTGGCTTTGTCCATGTCTTCCGATTTTGCAGAGACCACTATTTGTTTTTTCCTTAACTCTATAGAAATCAGGAAATCAATCCAGTTTGAGATTACTTCGCTTATGAATGAGATGATGATTTCCTGGAGAAAAATAATGCCATCCATATTTGAAGATCGATAGTCCTCGAGTCTCAATCAATATTACTTGCAGGTACATTGCTTGGCCAATATATTTTGAATGATTAGTCTTTGAGTTAGCTATCCGACGGTGTTCACCTGCCATTTTTCGGATGTGAAGTACCTGAACGAGTGATGTGAGGTGATTTGACTAGCCATCACCTTTCCCCACACAAATTGTTGATTTGACATATTAGACCATGTGACATCAGGGCTTTTGGGAAAATGGTTTCAGGCAGATCGCTTTTCGCCCTGATGTACCTTTGAGGGTGCCATGCGTCCATGAATAAAACCACAGTAGCTTTGCCCATCCTGCCTTCACATAATTAAATTCCGTGCTATTTCGCCGCTCGATATAGGTCTCGACCATTGATTTGGGTTGCCTCAAAATCTACGGTCTGTTGGATATTTTTATTTTGCGCTCTTGCTATATTTGTAAACATGCCGCCATATATGTCCTAGACTTCTAAATCGCACCATGTATCTACATCTCTTTAGTCCTCCGCTAAATTTGAAACTTGGATTTCAAGTATAATTGTTATGGTGATAACTTATGCTCCAATTGGGGATGCTATCCTCACTGTGAGGCAGCAAAGAACTGTAGACATGGTGCCTTCTTTGTTGGGCCACTTTCAAAACATGTGTGTGTATCCTGTTACATCTTGGAGACTAAACGTCAAATATTAAAACCAGTCTTTGCAAACTGCTCTCAACTGGATACTAAACACTGAATACACAACTAAAATCTAACTATACACAATACTAGAAATCCAAACTGAAAAATGCTTGACCAACAAGCTTATTCGCACACTCCTACCTACTCTAACTACTGAAATGAACTACCAATCAAGTGAAAACAAAATTCCAAGCATTTTATCCACTGTTTGTTTACTTTGCACAAGCTTTCTCCAAATACTGCTTACTGATAATTCATTCAAAAATTCATCCATAAATCCATCTCTCAAAAAATCAAGGACACTTAGACTGTTTACTTCCTCCAATAAGGCTGCAAATGGATCTTCTAAAATATGCATAAAACAATTATCGTGTTTCACTCCTTCCGGTACATTTTTGTTTTCAGGTGATTCAAGTTGTTGATTTCTATTGAGAAACTGATATATTTGCCGAGAAGTCTGGTAGTAAGAACCTTTTGAGTCATAAGGCAACCATGGCAGGAGAACATCGTCTGATTTAAAAAGATTTATATTTGATACAAAAATTGATTTGTTGCAATCCACTATTATTGGTAGATTCTGATTGCAAACCTTTTCCATATAATGTGTCTTTGGATCATGAATCATATGAAAGAATGTTTCCTTTTCAGGAGTCAAGACAGAAGAACAAGCTTCCTCCACAAGTTTTTTTTCGCTGCTTGGAATCTCCATAGATGAAGTTTCAAAATATTCATCCATGTCTAGGCCACTTAGAAATAGGATCACTACGCCATTTTCAAGGGAATAAAGGAAACCTTGAAATACTTTGTCTTGCTGGGAATATTGTTGAACATCTACATTAGTTTCAGGAGAAGGAAAACGACCTTTAACAACAATTTCTCGATTAGCTTCTTCTTCCTTTTTGTTTCGATGGTTAAGCACAGTTTGCAAACCTGAATTAGAATATTCTTCCAAGAAATCAACTACATGATCATCTAATGCATGTGGGTGTTGTTGGTCTTCATTACTAATAACAAAAATAGTGCCACTATGAATGCAATCAGACTTCCCTGTTTCTTCTGTCTTCTCATGATTTGATTTCAACCGTTCACAAGAGGAAAAACATAAAGGAAGATAGTTTTCATATGTAAGTCCATTGCCTTCTTCATTTTCGACGTCATGCCTGGATGCTTTCTGATTACAAATATTTTGTTTCAACAATTCGATAGAGGAAAAACACAATGGCAAGGTTCTTTTACCTGATTCAAAACTCTCTTCAATTTCTTCACTGTTTTTATAGTCACATTTTTCGATTTCTTTGGATTGCTGAATATGATCATTTTCACTTTATCTTCAACCAACAACTGCACTTTTGAGCTGACAAGATCTTCTACACAACAAGTAATAGGGTCATCAAACACATGAGAATAGTGTTGCAATATCTTGTCAATTTGTCTCATTGGTTTAGTGTGATTTTGCATCAACACCAATTCGTTTGACTCAATAATGAACTTAGAATTCTCTTTCAATAATTTAAGTGCAACAAAGCATAAAGGTAGAGAATCCTCTTCAACTGATCTGATATTTTCTCTTTGTAACTGTGATACATAGGTTGATTTATCCCACTGTATCACTGAAAAGAAATGTCTTCAACATCACAATCATTCTCATGTTTGTCGTATACAGAAAAATCAACAACATATGCAATGCCATCTAACAAGAACAAACTTGGAACATCAGTCTGTTTTTCAACAAACTGATTTGCAAACTCATCCTCTTGAATTTCTACAAAAGAATACATAAAATAATCAGCCCCCTGCTTATCATGGGATGGATCAGAAGCTAAATCAACACCTCCTCTTTCAACAAGTGGAATATAATTTTTAGAAAAATCATAAGCATTGGAAACTTCAAGAGGACCTATGATATTGTCAATTCTATGCTCAAGATCCCAATCAACCATTTTCTTCTCATATTCACTTTCATGTTCTAGAGCATTCAATCCCTCATTTTGGATCTGTTTACATGCTTGGATGTTGTGTTGAATGTCCTGAGCATCATTAAACATTTTTTGTAAGGACTTAGGTCTTCTTTCCATCAAGAGGAAAGACAAATCTGGATGAAGAGTAGTTTCATAATGGAGCATGGCAGCAACTTCAGTGGGTTGAATTTCTTCAGGAAATTTGTAGTAAATACTGGAAAAACTTCTACTAAATATGGAGATAGTTTCATTGATCTGTCTTTCCAAGGCATAGAACTCTGTAAGTTGTAGCTCCAAATATTTCTTCTTGCCCCAAAACTTAAATTTTTTTTTCTTCAACTCCTCCCTTGAGCCAATTGTCTCTGGATGCAAATGTTTAAACCAGTCTTTGGTGTCCCCTTTCAAGGATTGAGAGAAGGCCCTCATACAATCATCATCATGGTCAATCTCAAACAAATCTACAAAATGCTCAAATCCTTGGATGTTCTTTTCAACTGAGATGCCATCAGGTTCCCTATCAAACACAAGTAGATACTCATAGTGCTTTGGAGGGAAATCGTGGAGGACTTTGGGTAGCTTCAAGGGTGTGTATCTATGTTGGGTATTGGAGGACATTAGACCAAGTATAGGAGGAGAGATATCAGACATGGCTTCATGGGGCTTATCAACTTAGTCATGGTCACCACATGGCCCAGATGGAAATTTTTTATCAGGGCCAATGATACAGTGAGGATATACATGCACAAATTTAAGAGGAGGATATACAATTGTAAGTTTCTCATGATCTTCATTATAATGCAACAGGTGAAGAAAAAATTGTTTATCATTTTCAACAAAGGACCAGAGGCAACTTATAACAAATAGTAAAATGACTTGGAAAAAATCCCATTTTAAGCACTTGTTTTCTTCCATAATGCTTTTTCATACATCTGCCAAGGGGTATCATCTTCCAATGAATTCTCTAAACTGCATTTGAAATTTGAGTGGAGTCGCCAATAACGTTTTGGGATCTGGATTCTGCATTGAGAGTGGAGTCTCCATTGAAAATTTAATTTTATGGATTCTTCTACCAGTGGAATCACCTTCAAACTGATTTTTTGATGTGTGGAGTCGCCAGAGCAGGAATACAAACAATATATTCCTAAGTGTCTGATTCTCTCAGACCTTAGAAATCAACCATGTCATTCTTTCCCAGGGAAAATTTTTCAATTTTGTCCTTGACAACGACGCCAGAATGTTAGTACTCTATAAATTTTGTTTGGTTGATAGAAAAACAATAGAGGTAACTGTTTCAACTATCTTTAGAGCTGAGGCACTAGCCTGCTCAACTCAGAGAGGGATCTCTCGTGTCACTTGATATTTCTTTAGAAATTGATGGCTAGATTTGGTTCGTTTTGGGGGGTATTACAAAGTTGTTGAAGAAGTGGGGGGTAACATTTGGGCTATGGAGTCATAAATAAATAATGTAGTAGCAGGTCATTAGAACTTATCTAGAGGAGAAAGGCTAAGTGAGGCAATGAGTCTGAGTTTTCAAATTGAAATTTTCATGGAAAAAGAGGAAAAAGGAAAATACATAACTGCTTTATAGCATATTAAAATGAATTTTGAAATAGTTGAGAAGAGAAATCACATGAATTTAAATTTCTAAGTATAGAGCATCATCAGACGAATTCCAGACTTTTAACTCTCCAATTTAAAAGAGGAACTTGCAAATGGAATTTTAAAGACACATGAAACACACACTATGAAAGAAGACATAACTCATATCACAACCAATTAGAATATTTTCATAAACAATTCAAAAAATTGCTTCTGCATAATATATTCAGTTTAGCTCCATGATTTTACAAAGTCTACCTGCAACAAGGGAAACCCCCCTCTTTCTCTCATGATTTCTATATCCTCTAGATGATATGTATATATAGAGGATTTATTTGTGAAATTCAAAACGATTAAACTTCCCCATAATTCTAAAAATAGAGGTCAGTTAAAAAAAGGAGTAATGTATAACGACAATTCTCCTACTTTAAAGGGATCTTTATGAACAGGTCTAACATATCTGGGGATTTTTTTTCCCTTTGAACGCCATATGTCCAAAATTTGCTGGAACATACTCAATTCCACTTGAGAATTTATTCCATCTTGGTGATTTCCTATTTTAGAGTGTTCAACTAGATTGGTTGATTTTCCCCAATGCTTTCGACTGCCTCATATCTGGTTTCTGCCTTCTGGCATTTTCTTCATTTCTTCTTCACTGCTCTCTTGTAGAGTTTGTCGACATGTCCATTGATGATGAAGTCACTCATAACAAGATTTAATCTAACCCCTGATTCTGGTTCTGTCACAGGGTCAGTATGGAATTTAGTTGCTAATATCTGCGCAATCGACCTTTCCTTCTTACTCATTGATAAGCATGCCATGTTAGTCGAAAACCATGTTCCACTGGATATTTCTTGATTTGATTCGTCCATGTCTTCTGATTTTGTAGAGACCATGATTTCTATTTTCCTTAACTCTACAGAAATTGGGAAATCAATCCAGTTTGAGATTACTTCGCTTATGAATGAGATGACGATTGCCTGGAGCAGAATAATGCCATCCATATTTAAAGATTGGTAGTATACTTATCATCCTCATATATGTATGCCAAATCCACCACAAAACATGTTCCAATCAAACTTCTAGTAGGTGCCTTTGTTATAACCCTAAATTGCTCCATACATGCATACCTGACATTTGGCCCTCTTACCTGTAAATTTTTCCAAGCCATCACTAAGTAGCTCTTCTTAAAAACTTAATTTTTGAATATGTACCCGCCCTACACCACTACTTCCCGCGTACATACACTTGCTGCACCACTACAACCTGCGTATGTATGCTAGATGCACCATTACAACCCACATATACTTGCAAAAGTTTCAAAAATTAAAAAGTTGCAAGGAATTCGTTGAGATTATAGGTTGTTGGGTAGTTTCCCAACGAATCCACCGCATATAGCCCATCACCCAACCGAATAACCATATTTTTCCCATATAAAAGGAGGTGTTGGGGTCTCATTCCTAACATAAGCATAAGAGCAGTGAAACTCTGCCCATTTCACATCCCCTCCTTTCCCCAAGCATTTGCAACCTTGTTGTGAGAATTGCATCAGAATTCCCATTTTTCCCTTTTTCCTCCATCATAAGCCCATTCCATTTCCCTAGAAGAAGGTTGAGAGGATAAATATACGCGGAGGTGCACTTGGATCTTGGTGAAGAGGATCCTGGACTAGGTTCATGGAGCAGTCGCCGACCTTGTTGTTAAATTTTAAGCTATTATTATAGTTCTTTGCATTTCACTAGATAACAATAGCATACAATAGGATCACTGAGAAATACACAATCACAAGAGACACATAATTTATCCTGGGAAACCATCATGGGGGAGAAAACCCAACAAAAATTCCTTATTATAGATAGCCAATACAATGCCAAGAGATATGTAATGTCCCCCACCTCTTAGAGAGGTGATGAGGAGACTCAGTGGCCTGGGCACCCCCACTAGGTCATAGTCTCACACTGAGGGGGGGAAAGTCAAGAAGTTAAAAGTTATATTTTTAAGTTGACTTAAGAAAGGAAAAGGATAAAGGAGTAAA
>JASDQU010104048.1:231282-262233 GCA_032191745.1 Picea mariana
ATCCTCTTCGACATCTTCATAATCAAAGTAGGTGTCAAGAGCTCTAATCCAATCTAGTAGCTCTTCGGCATCCAGATTTCCTTCATAGACTGGAATGTCCATCTTTGCCTTTGCACCCATCCTGGCAATAGCTTTAATCAGTCGCTCAGTTGATGCATCTTCGGCTGCAATTTCCTCCGCTCGTTCAGCTTCAACTTCGCTCTCGGAATCACTAAGATCCCCCGCACTAGCTGTGCGTCTTTGAGATGTCTCCATGTCTTCGAGTCTTGCTCAGAGATCTCTCATCTACCTCTCCATCTCTAGATTTGCTACCTTCCTACCTCTTCTTCGCACTTCCCTGTCCTATGGATCAGGTGACTATCTTTCTCTCCTTGGCAGCATGGCGAATTTTCTTCTCTTCTCTGCTACAGAAAGCAAAGAGATATTCCCACTCTAATACCACAACTGGCGCAACCGCACTCCTCGGAGCACATCCGCTCCCACAGGATCTTCTTCTTCTCGGCCCGAAGAACTCCAAGGTTCTTATATTTCCCTATCGAGAAATCTGCACCCCACAGATTCTCTTCAGTGCGACTCCCCTTTGTTGACTTGTCGAGAAATCAGAACTCACAGCTTCGCGAGTTTTCAGTTGATCACTGGGCTCTTGAATCCCCGAGACTCGATGGCTTTAGTCAATGCTGACTTTCTTTCACCTTATCGGGACTTCTGTCCTTATCGCGGTTTCACAACTCACGATATCAAACACTTCACTTTACCGACTCCCGACTCGCGATATGTCGAAACTCCGACACACGCGTGAGCTGTCTCTTCGACTCCCCGTCACTTCTATCAGGATATCTGACTTCGCGGGATCGTGAATCCTAATGCCAAAGGATTGGCACTTCTCACCATGAAACCCCGATGACTTACACCACCTGTCTTCCACTTAATCCCGTGGCCCCACACTGCTATGTCACCGTCGGGATATCGCGTTTCGCGATTCAAATGTGCAAGAGTTTCTTGTTCTCAAAAACCCTGATTCTGTGAGCCCCGACTGACTGGGATCTCCTGACATGTGTCCTCACTGATGGACGGTCCTGGGATTATCGGGATATCACGTATCACGATATCACAATCCTTGTTGCAAACTTCTGGAGCTTTGCCTTGCTAATCCCCGATACACGATGCCACGTGTGGATCTGATGGCTCCTTCTGACTCGGATGGACGATTCTTCTCTCTCCTGAGCTTCGAACCCTCGGACGTTCTCGTCGTAACCTCCTTGCACTTCCGTGAGATCCAATGGTGCTCGAAACTTCGTGAAATCTCCTCAGAGAATTTCAGCCGTTCGTTCTTCCTTATGCAACTCCTGAAATGAAGAAGTGTCTCTCCACAAGACTCGTTCACCTGCTCACCCACCTACGACGCTTCCTTCGGGCTTCCAACAACAACTTCCTTGCACTTATCCTTCAGTGAACTTCGAAGGCCTACTCCTCCTGATATTTTCCATGACTTCAAATCTCTTAGAAAAAGAGAACTCTTTGCACCCACTCCTTGCGGCAACCCTCCAACCTCAATTGAGTGTTGAAGTCCCTCAACTCTGCGCGCTCTTGCAGCAGCAGTCTTTCAATGCTTCACTCAGAATCGCAACTCTAAGACCTTCAACCAGCCTGCGCACTCCTTTCACGGCTCCTGTGCCTAACTACACCTTTGAGGAAATGAAAACAAAAGCTATCTCAAATTGAACCCTTCTGTCAACGCACTCCTTGCAGACAATTCGACTACACTCCTTGCAGGAATCCTCTGGCTCAATTTGAGAAACAATTGAAACTCATTCACTCTTCCTTTCAGAATTCAATTTTACCATGAAATCACATACACAACATATAAAAGCAAATGTATGATAGGAAGCAAACATTCATGAGCATAACATCAATACACAGAGAAACAACACAAACCATGAATTTGAATCAAAGCCTTTTCTATTAATTCAAATGCCTGTACATGAGTGTTCTTCATACAATTCTCTACCTGCTCTCTTCTGCTTCTCTATTGATGCTAATGTTACAATGTTACAATGAGGGTGTCTATATCCGTTTTCCCTCTCGGACTCTAAAGCTATCAATTCTAAAATTAAATTCCTATCTACTAGCATTAACTATATTAAATGCCGTCTATCTACTAAAGGACGAGAGCTATCCACTCAAGGTCCATTACAATATACAAAGTGTGCTTCATTAAATCCACTCATTAATGTTTGTGAAACAATATCAATGTGTTTTCAAAATTTGTGCTGGCGCTGTCCAGCTGTCTTCCGCTCCGCGCTGGCTCGCTTGATGTGCTGGCGATGTTCCTGCATCAGTTCGTCTGCTTGTCCATTGATGATGAAGTCCCTCATAACAAGATTTAATCTGACCCTTGATTCTGGTTCTGTCTGAGGTTCAGTATGGAATTTGGTTGCTAATATTTGTGCAATTGACCTTTCCTTATTACTCATTGATAAGCGTGCCATGTTAGTCGAAAACCCTGTTCCATTGGATATTGCTTGATTGGCTTTGTCCATGTCTTCTGATTTTGCAGAGACCATGATTTATTTTTTCCTTAAATCTATAGAAATCAGGAAATCAATCCAGTTTGAGATTACTTCGCTTATGAATGAGATGACGATTTCCCAGAGAAAAATAATGCCATCCATATTTGAAGATTGGTAGTCCTCGAGTCTCAATCAAGATTACTTGCAGGTACGTTGCTTGGCCAATATATTTTGAATGATTAGTCTTTGAGTTAGTTATTCGACGGTGTTCACCTGACATTTTTCGGATGTGAAGTACCTGAACGAGTGACGTGAGGTGATTTGACTAGCCATCACCTTTCCCCACACAAATTGTTGATTTGACATATTATACCATGTGACATCAGGGCTTTTGGGAAAATGGTTTCAGGCAGATCGCTTTTCGCCCCGATGTACCTCTGAGGGCACCATGCGTCCACGAATAAAACCACAGTAGCTTTGCCCATCCTGCCTTCACATAATTAAATTCCGTGCTATTTCGCTGCTTGATATAGGTCTCGACCGTTGATTTGGGCTGCCTCAAAATCTACGGTTCGTTGGATATTTTTATTTTGTGCTCTCGCTATATTTGTCCACATGCCGCCATATATGTCCTAGACTTCCAAATCGCACCATGTCTCTACATCACTTTAGTCCTCCGCTAAATTTGAAACTTGGATTTCAAGTATAATTGTTATGGTGATAACTTAGGCTCCAATTGGGGATGCTATCCTCCCTGTGAGGTAGCAAAGAACTGTAGACCCAGTGCCTTCTTTGTTGGGCCACTTTCAAAACATGTGCGTGTATCCTGTTACGTCTTGGAGACTGAACGTCAAATATTAAAACCAAACTTTGCAAACTGCTCTCAACTGGATACTAAACACTGAATACACCGCTAAAATCTGACTATACACAATACTGGAAATCCAAACTGAAAAATGCTTGACCAACAAGCTTATTCGCACACTCCTACCTACTCTAACTACTGAAATGAACTACCAATCAAGTGAAATCAAAATTCCAATGCAACCATGCAAGCATTTTATCCACTGTTTGTTTACTTTGCACAATCTTTCTCCAAATCCTGCTTACTGATAATTCATTCAAAAAGTCATCCATAAATCCAGCTCTCAAAAAATCAAGGACACTTAGACTGTTTACTTCTTGCAATAAGACTGCAAATGGATCTTCTAAAATATGCACAAAACAATTATCATGTTTCACTCCTTCCGGTACATTTTTGTTTTCAGGTGATTCAAGTTTTTGATTTCTATTGAGAAACTGATAGATTTGCCGCGAAGTCTGGTAGTAAGAACCTTTTGAGTCATAAGGCAACCATGGCAGGAGAACATCGTCTGATGTAAAAAGATTTATATTTGATACAAACATTGATTTGTTGCAATCCACTATTATTGGTAGATTCTGATTGTAAACCTTTTCCATATAATGTGTCTTTGGATCATGAATCATATGAAAGAATGTTTCCTTTTCAGGAGTCAAGACAGAAGAGCAAGCTTCCTCCACAAGTTTTTTTTCGCTACTTGGAGTCTCCATAGATGAAGTTTCAAAATATTCATCCATGTCTAGGCCGCTTAGAAATAGGATCACTACATCATTTTCAAGGGAAAAAAGGAAACCTTGAAATACTTTGTCTTGCTAGGAATATTGTTGAACATCTACATTAGTTTCAAGAGAAGGAAAATGACCTTTAACAACAATTTCTCGATTAGCTTCTTCTTCCTTTTTGATTCGATGGTTAAGCACAGTTTGCAAACCTGAATTAGAATATTCTTCCAAGAAATCAACTACATGATCATCTAATGCATGTGGGTGCTGTTGGTCTTCATTACTGATAACAAAAACAGTGCCACTGTGAATGCAATTGGACTTCCCTGTTTCTTCTGTCTTCTCATGATTTGCTTTCAACCGTTCACAGGAGGAAAAACATAAAGGAAGATAGTTTTCATATGTAAGTCCACTACCTTCTTCATTTTCGACGTCATGCCTGGATGCTTTCTGATTAGAAATATTTTGTTTCAACAGTTCAAAAGAGGAAAAACACAATGGCAAGGTTCTTTTACGTGATTCAAAAATTTCTTCAATTTCTTCACTGTTTTTATAGGCACATTTTTCGATTTCTTTGGATTGTTGAATATGATCATTTTCACTTTATCTTCGACCAATGGCTGCACTTTTGAGCTGACAAGATCTTCTACACAACAAGTAATAGGGTCATCAAACACATGAGAAGAGTGTTGCAATATCTTGTCAATTTGTCTCATTGGTTTAATGTGATTTTGCATCAACACCAATTCGTTTGCCTCAATAATGATCTTAGAATTCTCTTTCAATAATTTGAGTGCAACAAAGCATAAAGGTAGAGAATTCTCTTCAACTGATCCAATATTTTTCTCTTTGTAACTGTGATACATAGGTTGATTTATCCCACTATACCGCTGAAAAGAAACGTCTTCAACATCACAATCATCCTCATATTTGTCGTATACAGGAAAATCAACAACACATGCAATGCCATCTAACAAGAACAAACTGGGAACATCAACCTATTTTTCAACAAACTGATTTGCAAACTCATCCTCTTGAATTTCTACAAAAGAATACATAAAATAATCAGCCCCCTGCTTATCATGGGATGGATCAGAAGCTAAATCAACACCTCCTCTTTCAACAAGTGGAATATAATTTTTAGCAAAATCATAAGCATTGGAAACTTCAAGAGGACCTATGATATTGTCAATTCTATGCTCAAGATCCCAATCAACCATTTTCTTCTCATATTCACTTTCACATTCTTGAGCATTCAATCCCTCATTTTGGGTCTGTTTACATGCTTGGATGTTGTGTTGAATGTCCTGGGCATCATTAAACATTTTTTGTAAGGACTTAGGTCTTCTTTCCATCAAGAGGAAAGACAAATCTAGATGAAGAGTAGTTTCATAATGGAGCATGGAAACAACTCCAGTGGGTTGAATTTCTTCAGGAAATTTGTAGTAAATACTGGAAAAAATTCTACTAAATATGGAGATAGTTTCATTGATCTTCCTTTCCAAGGCATAGAACTCTGTAAGTTGTAGCTCCAAAGATTTCTTCTTGCCCCAAAACTTAAAAAAACATTCTTCAACTCCTCCCTTGATCCAATTGTCTCTGAATGAAAATGTTTAAACCAGTCTTTGGTGTCCCCTTTCAAGGATTGAGAGAAGGCCCTCATACAAACATCATCATGGTCGATCTCAAACAAATCTACAAAATGCTCAAATCCTTGGATGTTCTTTTCAACTGAGATGCCATCAGGTTCCCTATCAAACATAGGTAGATACTCATAGTGATTTGGAGGGAAATCGTGGAGGACTTGGGGTAGCTTCAAGGGTGTGTATCTATGTTGGGTCTTGGAGGACATTAGACCAAGTATAGGAGGAGAGATATCAGACATGGCTTCATGGGGCTTATCAAATTGGTCATAGTCACCACATGGCCTAGATGGATTTTTTTTTATTAGGGCCAGTGATATAGTGAGGATATACATGCACAACTTTAAGAGGAGGATATACAATTGTAAGTTTCTCATGATCATCATTAGAACGCAACAGGTGAAGAAAAAATTGTTTAGCATTTTCAACAAAGGACCAGAGGCAACTTATAACAAATAGTAAAATGACTTGGAAAAAATCCCATTTTAAGCACTTGTTTTCTTCCATAATGCTTTTTCATACATCTACCAAGGGGTATCATCTTCCAGTGAATTCTCTAAACTACATTTGAAATTTGAGTGGAGTCGCCAATAACGTTTTGGGATCTGGATTCTGGATTGAGAGTGGAGTCTCCATTGAAAATTTAATTTTCTGGATTCTTCTACCAGTGGAATCACCTTCAAACTAATTTTTTGATGTGTGGATTCGCCAGAGAAGGAATACAACCAATATGTTCCTAAGTGTCTGCTTCTCTTAGACCTTAGAACTCAACCATGTCATTCTTTCCCAGGGAAAATTTTTCAATTTTGTCCCCGACAACGACGCCAGAATGTTAGTACTCTATAAATTTTGTTTGGTTGATAGAAAAACAAAAGAGGTAACTGTTTCAACCAGCTTTAGAGCTGAGGCACTAGCTTGCTCAACTCAGAGAGGGATCTCTCGTGTCACTTGATATTTCTTTAGAAATTGATGGCTAGATTTGGTTCGTTTTGGGGGGTATTATGAAGTTGCTGAAGAAGTGGGGGGTAACATTTGGGCTATGGAGTCATAAATAAATAATGTAGTAGCAGGTCATTAGAACTTATCTAGAGGAGAAAGGATAAGTGAGGCAATGAGTCTGAGTTTTCAAATTGAAATTTTCATGGCAAAAGAGGAAAAAGGAAAACCCATAACTACTTTAGAGCATATTAAAATGAATTCTGAAATAGTTGAGAAGAGAAATCACATGAATTTAAATTTCTAAGTATAGAGCATCATCAGACGAATTCCAAACTTTTAACTCTCCAATTTAAAAGAGGAACTTGCAAATGGAATTTTAAAGACACATGAAACACACACTATGAAAGAAGACATAACTCATATCACAAACAATTAGAATATTTTCATAAACAATTCAAAAAATTGCTTCTGCATCATATATTTAGTTTAGCTCCATGATTTTACAAAGTCTACCTGCAACAAGGGAAACCCCCCTCTTTCTCTCATGATTTCTATATCCTATAGATGATATGTATATATAGAGGATTTATTTGTGGAATTCAAAACGATTAAACTTCCCCATAATTCTAAAAATAAAGGTCAGTTACAAAAATGAGTAATGTATAACGACAATTCTCCTACTTTAAAGGGATCGTTATGAACAGGTCTAACATATATGGGGATTTTTTTCCTTTGAATGCCATATGTCCAAAATTTGCTGGAACATACTCAATTCCACTTGAGAATTTATTACATCTTGGTGATTTCCTCTTTTAGAGTGTTCAACTAGATTGATTGATTTTCCCCAACGCTTTCGAATGCCTCAGCTTTGGTTTCTGCCTTCTAGCGTTTTCTTTGTTTCTTCTTCACTGCTCTCTTGTAGATTTCATTGACATGTCCGTTGATGATGAAGTCATTCATAACAAGATTTAATCTAACCCTTGATTCTGGTTCTGTCACAGGGTCAGTATGGAATTTGGTTGCTAATATCTGCGCAATCGACCTTTCTTTCTTACTCATTGATAAGCACGCCATGCTAGTCGAAAACCATGTTCCACTGGATATTGATTGATTTGATTCGTCCATGTCTTCCAATTTTGCAGAGACCATGATTTCTTTTTTCCTTAACTCTACAAAAATCGGGAAATCGATCCAGTTTGAGATTACTTCGCTTATGAATGAGATGATGATTGCCCGGAGCAGAATAATGCCATCCATATTTAAAGATTGGTAGTATACTTATCATCCTCATATATGTATGCCAAATCCACCAAAAAACATGTGCCAATCAAACTGCTAGTAGGTGCCTTTGTTATAACCCTAAATTGCTCCATACATGCATACCTGACATTTGGCCCTCTTACTTGTAAATTTTGCCAAGCCATCACTAAGTAGCTCTTTTTAAAAACTTAATTTTTGAAGATGTACCTGCCCTGCACCACTACTTCCCGCGTACATATGCTTGCTGCACCACTACAACCTGTGTATGTACGCTAGATTCACCATTACAAACCACATATACTTGCAAAAGTTTCAAAAATTAAAAAGTTGCAAGGAATTCGTTGAGATTACAGGTTGTTGGGTAGTTTCCCAACGAATCCACCGCATATAGCCCATCACCCAACCGAATAACCATACTTTTCCCATATAAAAGGAGGTGTTGGGGTCTCATTCCTAACATAATAATAAGAGCAATGAAACTCTGCCCGTTTCACATCCCCTCCTTTCCCCAAGCATTTGCAACCTTGTTGTGAGAATTGCATCAGAATTCCCATTTTTCCCTTTTTCCTCCATCATAAGCCCATGCTATTTCCCTAGAAGAAGGTTGAGAGGATAAAGATACGCGAAGGTGCACTTGGATCTTGGTGAAGAGGAGCCTGGACTAGGTTCATGGAGCAGTCGCCGACCTTGTTGTTAAAGTTTAAGCTATTATTATAGTTCTTTGCATTTCACTAGATAACAATAGCATACGATAGGATCACTGAGAAATACACAATCACAAGAGACACATCATTCATCCTGGGAAACCATCATGGGGGAGAAAACCCAACAAAAATTCCTTATTATAGATAGCCAATACAATGCCAAGAGATAACTCAAACAAATATAGAAAGTCCTCTCCCAAGAATGCACCTCTCTCTCTCTCTCTCTCTCTTCTCCAACTGCAACTCCGAAACTTGCTCCTCAATGAACAAGTGCGTGTGTGTTTAAGTGAGGTGCTAGCCTCCTTATTTATACAATTCTGGCACGTGTGGATTCACTGGAAGGGTTGACTTCTTCTTCTGGGTGGTTATAACCACCTTTAATATATTATGGGGCCTCTTTAATATATTATGGGGTCGAATTCTTATTATTCATATTACAATTATACTTTAACCAATCCGCAAAAGGGGATTTGGTCTTTTACAATAGTCGACATGATCAATCCGCAATAGGGGATTGATCTAATGAATGATACCACAATAATAATTAGAATACACTTTGCAGTTACATTATTTCAACACTTGTTGTAAGTAATCATTGTGATATCAATAAAAGAAATACTTTTCCTGTCCCGAAATATGATGTGTCAAATGTTTGCGTTTGATTTATGCTTTATTATAACATCTAACCCATTATTTATATATGAAATGCATGTTTGTAGTTTCCTGTTTATCTGTTTGTGAATGTAGGCCAACCTTGGGAAGAGGTTTGCAGTCAGCGGTGCTATCAAGTGCGAGAGGATCGACACCGGACGTGGAGTAAAAGGTACAGTTACCCGATCCTTCTCACTTTGTATTCATGTATGAGTCTGGGATACTTTTGGGGTAGTTAGAAAAGTAGGAGACTTTTACACGACCATCGATCTTCCTACATTGTAAACCTTGGTGTAGCCATAGGGGGTTTTTTCCCAGTAGCAGAACTAGCGACCATACCGAGGAAAGCCTCTAGGGTTTTAGGGGATTTCTTGGGTGTTTGATTGGTTTCATTACCTTTTGAGTTTCTGTAATTTTTCTGAGTCTTTAATGGATTCTGGTCACCTGTTGGTGCCATACCTGGTCTCTCTTCCCTTTCGGTCAGTTTGTTTTATTTCTTTTTTCAAGAAGTACAGAGGTGTACATGGCCTGTTGTGGTTCATCATGTGTACATACACACCTTGCTTTATATACAACCCACATACATACATAGACTACTTAAGTATCATTTGCGTACTTGTGTCAAGATTTTTTTTTTAAGAAGAGGCAGTCAACCTCTTCCTTGATTGAAGTTTTACTTTTTGGGGTTTCTTGATTAACTGCAGTGTCTCTGGTTTTTACAGTCGAAGCCTGGGTTGGATGTCAATTTACTTATCTTCTTAAATATTTCTTGTGTTTACTTTGAAAGTGTTTTAGACAAGTCAGTGAGTCTTTGATAAGCCTATTTGGTGTCTTCAGTGACTCCCTGCGATCCCCAGTGGGCTAGAGGCCAGTTTCGGTCTTGTCTTGTTTTTTAACTTTTTCCCCTTTTGCTTTCTTTAAAGAAAAAGAAAAAGAATTTATTTCAAGTTTCTTGTTTGAAGCATAAAAATAAAATAATAGAAAATGATTTCATTTCTTAGTTTGGTAAGTATTTAGGGTAGTTATTTTACTTGGAAAGAAAAAGGAGTTCAATTTTTAAGTTCTTTAGCTGATTTCATAGAATTTAAGTAGCTCGTAGTCGAGTGAAATTTCATTTTTAGTTAAAGATATTGAAAATAGTTAGTTATGAAAAGTTGGTTAAAGAGTTAGTTGCAAATCTTTGTTGTTAACTAGAAGTAATTTTTCTTTCAGTTTCATTTACTTCTCCTCTTTTTTGTCTCTCAAAACACATCACTAGTTTCATTTCCATTTCCTTGAGTTAAAACAAGCCATTTAAAATGAATGCTAATTAAAATCAACTAGAATTTATTTTTGTAGGGTCAATCAACTAGTCTAGGATAGAGATTTGAATTAGGTTGGAGAGGAAACCCTTCAAGGCTAAAAAACAAACAGTAGAGTTAGAGCTAGGGAGTGTAAAAAGTCCAGTAAACGTGAAATTTATCTGGGAGCCCCCTCTAAAACAGGGGCTAAAAACGACGTCGCATGCAGAAAGGTAGCAGAGATAACCCCTCCAAAGATGGACCAAGCGTAGTGGGGAACACATATTGAGGAATTATTGTGGGATACTGTCGATTGCATTTTCCTACGAAGCTTCATGGACCCCGAATCCATTCAGTATCCTTAGTTGTCTTCTAGACCACTTTCTCTCGATACCCTTGGTAGGTTTCTGGCTTGTTACCTTGCTCATTGCAATTGACTTGACTGTCGACTGTATCCACTTGGTGACTATTCACGAGCTGGCAACTTAGTTTCCTTTATTTTAGGGACTTACACAGGTGACTACAGGGGTATATGACGCTACCTAGGGAAGATGTCGGGCCATGCTTTGTAGAGTATAACTAGAGGGTGCTTCCATGTTCGAGTTTCACTTGCATCAGTAAGTTGCTCTAGTGTTGGCTAGCGTAACTATTTTTTCAACTAGATAGTGTTTTGATTGATTTATCTTGTAGGAACTTTTCTAGTGTGTGCTTGGTTTTCAACGTTAGTAAAATCCTTACTGTGCTATTGATATTCTCACAAAGTGGAAGATCAAGAGCTCCACCGGTCGCGAAGGTTTCAGGGCCTGACGCCAGTTACATTGTAGCCACCACCGCCACCGTTACAGTGAAGAATTGACCACCAATGGTCATTTGAGGCGACCGGGCCGCAGGAAACTGTGTCCGAGCCAACTTCGAGAGGAGTGCATTCGAATCCAAAGGAACCAACTATTTTTCACCTTAGAGAATAATCTTTCAGGCCATTTAACCCTCTGATCACTGACTTGTTGGCACCACTTTTGATATAAGTTGTCCCTCCAAGGGTAACGCATCACGAGCGTCATATAGTCTTGCAAGCAACTATGGAAGCAAATGCTGCTACTTCGTCAGGGATTCCTCACACTCCCTCAACGACTGCCACTACAGGGGGTGTTGCACCTCCTAACTCACCTTCTCCAGTCCACACTAAAATGGTCTCGAACACCTCTACTTCAGGTAGTGGTCCGATTCCATCCATGGCAGCGACCACTACTCTGTTCACACAAAGTGCTATGGGCACCCCATTTTCATATGGAATGATAAAATTTTATACGAAATCCATCCTCACCTACTCCACCCTACATACCATGGGTCTGGGGGCAGGGATGTCAAACTCTCCTTAGAAAGGGTCCATGGGGGGCACCTCATCCCCCTATAATTCTATCCCTTACGGTGGGGTCATATACCTCCTTCATCCCCCTCACTCGACGGTGCTCCCCAACAACTCGTCGGGGCAAACATGATCTACAACTTGTTTGGAGCAAGTAGTCTAGGACCATCTTCCTACACCACGCCTGTGGGTTCTATGTTGTTCTCTTTGTTCAACGTGTTTGGTAACAACACTTTCTCGTTAGCTGCCATCTCGGCCGGGGGAAACCCTAGTTTTGGACAACAGAATCCTGTGAAGGGTACTATTCCTACAGAGGGGGAAAACACAAGAGTCTTCTCCTCACAAGCACTCTGGAATCCTTGGCAGGGATCAGTTCCCTTATCAGGGATGACGACTGGGGGAAACCCCTTCCATGGTCAATGGAACCCTGAACAAGGCTCAATACCTATGACCTTCAGATCGACAGGGGGAAACCCTTTCCATAATCTATGGAATACAACACAGGGAGAAATCCCCACACAACCCTCAACATCCAATTATGTGAATCAGCCGATGATGTCCCAACAAACATAGTATCTGTATGTTGGCCAAGGCCATGGTGTCTACCAGAACCCTGGTTAGCAGCCCAAATTTTCCTGGCAGCTTGGTGCCAGTCAAACTCTAGGCTCCTTTCTTCCTGTACATAGTCAACAACCCAAGATACTATTTCTGGTGACGTTACATTTTCCTGACTTGTCAAGGTTGTTAAACGACCCGATTTTTCATGATCTGCATTGGCCTCCCATGCTGACTAAGTTTCCCTCAGACATTCTGAAGTTCGAAGTCAAGCCTGGCGAATATCTAGGTGATCACATGATGACTTTCCACCTATGGTTCTCTTCAAACTCACTGTGAGACGACTCTGTATAGTTGCGCCTGTTTCAACGCACTCTTATTGGGGGTGCCGCAGAATGGTACATCGAGATCAACTGCTCAATATACTCTTACATTAGCGATTTGGTGATGGTTTTCCTAAACCATTTCCAACTACCTGTGAGATATGATGCCGACACTGAATTGCTGGCCAAATTTGATCAGACAAAGGCCGATCATATCTCGGATCACATCCGAGAATGGTGGCGTCAAAAGAGTTTGATCAAGGTCCAGGTCCCACTGACATTTCTGCTGGAGTGGTTTCTAAAGTATTTGGTACCTCAGTTATCCAAGGATGTTGCAACATTGAGAATGTTTTCAGAGGAGGAGGCGATAATGAGAGCACAACAACTCGAAATGATATACTCTCAGTCTAGTTTACTCTATAAGATTGTTCTATATGCGGCATGGTCCATCCTTGACAAGGCTAGACACAAGTCTGGAATACATGCCGATGTTATAGTTGGTTTAGCACAAGCAAAGCCAACTGATCAGCTGTCAAATCAATTGCAACAATTTTTGATACAACAGATAGCGGCCAGCCAGGTTCGGATGCTCCCCCTACCCAAACGTCAGACGTACATAGTGTGCAGTCGACGAACCTGAAGGCCAACCAACATCCTGACAGAAAGAAAAAACAATGAAACAAGAGGGATAAGGGGCATAATAAACCTAACAACAATGCTGGCAGGGGAAACAAAGAGAAGAGAAAGTCAAAGTATATGTGTAACCTTTGTAGGGAAGACCATCCGACTCACCTATTCCCTTGGCTTGCAGAGGCCCAGAAGTTATTGGCGCAACAACAACCTGCTGTGTTAATGAACCCATTTCCACATGGGAAACATATGACTCAAGCCTCTTCGAGCACGGATGGGGGTAGTCAGGGACCCCCTCCATCTTCTAGTAATCCCTCGGCCATGAACGTTTATATGATGAAAGGTGATGCTTACATAGAAACCAGGGCAGACAATTACAGAATGATGAAAACTGCTAAAAAGGGTAAGGAATTCATAAACCCGTTTGTTCCTCTCCAGATTGAGAATATGATGGGAGAAAAAATGACATGCATCTCGGAAGGGGAGTTCAAGAAAGCTTCACATAATTGCTCTGTGGTGGAGGATTTGTCACAAACCCCTTACGCGATGTCTGCTTTGGAGGTACTCCAGAGCTACCCTTTGTAGAGAAAGTGTTGGGTATGTGTTATATTATTTGCATGTGTGTGTGTGGGCACGTCAGATATGACAACTACGTATGACGATCCCTCGTAGTTTACTAAAAATAATCCCGGTTTTAGGTATTAGGGTTTTTGTATCTACGAAATACCTAAAAAAATTGTATATATTGTATAGTGAATGGTGAAATTTGATATAATGAATATAAGAAAGGTTTTCCCGGTTGATGGTTTCCTGTATAAATCTCTTTGTACTATGTGAATGATCCATTGATTAAATTCTATTTTGCTTAAGAATCTATATGCATTGCTTTACTTCACAGGTTTAAAACTTACAGAAAGGCTCTGTTGTCCGCTTTGGGATCTGCTGAGACTTGTAATATAGGAACGATCATGCTTTATACGACTGACTTGAAACCTCATCTCCCTTACCACGTTGCGTTTCAGATAGTAGTGGCTCACCCCACAAAATATTTTACTCAGAATGTTTTATGTATGGTGGTTGATGAGGGTGCCTCGACTTGCGTGATGTCATTAGCATGTTGGAAGGACATTGGACAACCCGTTTTGTCTCCGTCACCTAATCTGCTTACTTCTTTCGATGGTCGTTCTTTCAGACCACATGGAATCATCCTTTCTTTCCCCATGTAGTTAGGAGGGAAGACCATGTGCATCGAAGTTGAAGTGGTTGATGCGCCTCTCGACTAAAACCTATTGTTAGGAAGGAGTTGGACCTATGCAATGCATGCAGTGGTTTCCACAGTTTTTTGTCTCTTATTGTTTCCACATGAGGGACAAATCGTAACCATTGACTAGTTGTCCTTCTCCCGGCCTAACCTTTCATCGGGGGCATCCACAATCTCGATGATTGATAACCCTCAACCCAACATTGTCAATGTGGGGGTTGGTTTGTGCCCACCTCTAATGGGTACTTTCGATTACCTACCTCCTTCCGGTGATGTCAAGTTCATATTGACTGTCCTCGACCAGCCTAGGGCTGAAAACTTTCAAGTGTCGTCGTTCCGTATGAATTACTTTAATGATTCATGGACTCTTCCTTCCCCATCAGATTCGAAGGAAGGGACACGAAATCCTGGCATGGCCATGCCCTTATCCACGAAAAAAGTTGTGTACAGTATTTTCCAGCAAGCTTTGATCGACCCCAATCTGACTCCCGCACAGGATTTAGATCCAGTTCTCAAGCCTATTTGGGCTCAAGGTTCCCTCACCACTACCGATTCTTTAGACTTGGTATTTCCCTTTGATGAGGCAATCTTAGAGGCATTGACTGGTTCGGACAGACCCTGGGATGATATCCATCATAGATCTTATTTCCTCCCAGAGTTAAGAAGAATAGAGGCAGGTGAATTCATGTTGACTATGACTGTATATAGGTCTTGTCCTGTTAATCCTCTGGCTATGCACGCGGTTTATACTGAGGGTAACATGGAAAATATTGCTGAAATGATACCTATTGACATCTCCAGAACCCCTGGCGTCATGGAGAATGTATTTGTCGGAGTGGACTATTCCCCCGAGGAGATTCAGATCTATACATATTTATTTAAGGAATTCTACGACGTTTTTGCCTAGTCTTATGAGGATAACAACTTATCTTGATGCGAAGCCGATCTGAAAGAAGCTTTGTCCGGTGAATCCTCAGAAAGCGACAACTATTAAGGCTGAAGTAGAGAAACTGATCAAAGATGGTTTCATATACCCCGTTCAATTGACACAATGGGTGTCAAATCCTATTCCGGTCAACAAAACTCAGGGTACGATTCATGTGTGTATGGAATTCCATGATTTGAATAAGGCCTTTCAAAAGGATAATTTCCCCACCCCATTCATCGATCATATTGTCGATGAATGCGCAGGATGTGAGGTCTTTTATTTCATGGATGGTTTTTCGGGATACAACTAGATACAGATTAATCCCGAAGACCAGGATGAAACAACTTTTATTTGTCCATGGGGCACATTTTCTTATCGTAAGATGCCATTTGGACTAAATAATGATGGATCCACTTTTCAACGGGCCATTTCTTTTGCTTTCCATGACCTTAGACATATAGTTGAGGCTTATCTCGATGATTTAGCATCATGATCTTGTAAGAGAGTTGATCATCCCATGCACCTATGACTAATATTTGAACGATGTCGCTACTATCAGATTCGCTTGAATCCTAACAAGTACAGTTTTTGTGTGACGTTGGGTCATCTGCTAGGTTTCATAGTTTCAAAAACAAGGATCATGGTCGATCCTCTAAAGGTTGAGGCGATAGTTCAGTTGCCTCCCTCATGAACAGTCCCTCAACATCAAAGCTTACAGGGTAAAGCGAACTTTATTTGATGTTTTATCGCAAAATATGTCGAGATCACTAAAGGGTTCATGTGTTTATTGAAAAAGAGAGTCCCTTTCTATTGGGATGAAGCTGCTCAACTCTCTTTCGAAGCATTGAAATGCACCCTCATGTATGCCCCTTTTCTCTGACCTCCCAATTATAATAATTTTTTTTTATTATATTTGGCCATCGCAGAGTCGACCATCGGTATGGTCTTGGTTCAAGAGGATGATCTGCTCGAAGAGCATGTGGTTTATTACTTGAGCCTAGGCTTGGTTGGACCAGAACTCAACTACTCCCATGTCGAGAAGCTTGTGTTGGCAATAGTACATGCTGTCTAGCGGTTCCGTCATTATATCCTTCTTCGTAAGACCACCATCATTGAGATTTTGAATCTGTTTCAATACGTGTTGACACAATGCGTCATCGATGAAAATATCAGTAGATGGATTGTTACCCTCCATAAATTTGAATTGAATTTTGTTTTCGTGAAATCCAAAAAGTCACTGGTCTTTGTGGAACTTATCTCGAAACTTCTAGTCGAGTCAGGTGATGTTACACCCAAAGAATCACTTATTAAAGGAGATCTCTTTTTGATCACATCTTCGGACCCCTGGTATGGAGATATACTAGTCTATCTCTATAATTTGAAGTGCCCCGCCTCTTCTTCTCGCGATGAGAGTTGACATATACGCCATCAGGAATGAAACTATCTCATCCTTGATGAGACTTTGTATCGCCAAGGTGTATATTGCATTCTTTGCGCTGCCCTATTAACGAATAAGCGAAACTTGTTCTTAACGAATGCCACACTGGAGCATGCGGTGGTCATTTTTCTGAATTGGCAACAAGACAAAATATTCTACGAGTCGGTTACTTTTGGCCGACGTTAATCAAGGATTGCGTTGAATTGGTCAAGAATTGCCACCCGTGTCAGATCTTCTCTCAGAGGATGAGGGCACATCCCACTCCCATGTTTCCCGTCATTACTGTTGGTCCCTTCACCAAGTGGGATATTGATTTTACTACATGTCACCTGACCTCAGCCAGGGGGCATCACTATATCATCGTAGCGGTAGACTACTTCACAAAGTTGGTCAAGGCTATGCCAACGTTTAACAATGATGGTGAAACAATGTCTCTCTTCATTTTTAACCATATTATAGCAAGGTTCAACATCTCGAAGGAGATTGTCACTGACCATGGTAGTCACTTCCAAAACAGAATGATGTCTAAGTTAACATAAAATCTTGGGTTGAGGCAAGAATATTAATCACCCTACTACCCACAAGTGAATGGTCAAGTGGAGGCAGTGAATAAGTCCCTCAAGACTATTCTACAGTGAATGATCAAGTCTTCCAATTCAAATTGGCATTTGATGTTGTACTCGACGTTATGGGCCTACCAAATGTCTATAAAGACTGCCATCGGTTTCTCACATTTTCAACTCGTTTATGGGCTGGAAGCAGTCTTGACTATAGAGTGCCAGATACCGTCTTTAAATTTGGCAGTAAAGTTATTTCCAGACACTTCATCGCTTGAGGAACACCTATTATATCTCAAGCAACTCGATGAGCAACACCATGATGTAGCCTTCACCAATGAGGCTCACAAGCAATGAGTCAAGTGTCAATATGATCGGTCTGTTCGTCCTCGAATTTTCTCTGAAGGCGACCTTGTCCTAGTCTACTACCAAGATAAGGATCCTTTGGGGGTAGGCAAGTTCAAACCCATGTGGTTCAGACCTTTCATAGTGAAATAGGTATTAAAGAAGGGCACTTATTGTCTAGGTGAATTTGAGGGAAATGCTTTGGCGGAGCCTAGAAATGGGCTCTACCTCAAGAAGTATTACTCATAGGTTGGTCGCCTGGGTGACTTCTTGTAAATATGTATAGTTTTTATACAGTTAGTTTTTTGTATTTTTGTTTTATGGACATGTCATTATTTATGCCATCTTTTTCACTGTGGCAGATGTCAATTGAATACGAGGTTTTCTTTGGGTTCGTGAATGATGCTAGCCGACACACTCAGAGGCTTGCTTCCGTAGCTTGGGTGATTTTCACTCCCCAAGGCCAGTTGCTATCTTCCAGAGGTATCTATCTAGGTGACGCCACAAACAATGTCTCCGAGTACAGGATAGTGATACATTTGCTTCATGACGCTTTGTCGCATGGTATCTCTCACCTTCAGGTCTACTTAGATGATTAGCTGGTTGTGTCCCAGTTAAATGGAGTTTACCGCGTTTATGATCCTACTTTACATTGACATTTCCTTAGGGTACGTCTCTTAGAACATTTCTTTGATTACATTATGTATATCCATGTTCCTAGGAGATTAAATAAAATAACAGATACTCTAGCTAATAACGTATTAGATTGGCATGTTTCACACACATAAAAAGAAGCACACACATACACATGTACATACATTTGTAAATAAATGGGATCCATAAGACATAAAAGATGTATATATATATATATATATATATATATATATATATATATCAAAAAGTCTTAGAGTACATAGGTGGGCGCGAACGCCTCAAAAATAATAATCCAGTATACATCATGGAGCTTATGCAACGAGGCTCACAAGAAACGATTCAAGTGTAAATATGATCGATTCGTTCATCCTTGGATTTTCTCTGAAGGCGACCTTTTCCTAGTCTACGACCAAGATAAGGATCCCTTGGGGGAAGGCAAGTTCAAACCCATGTGGTTCGGACCTTTCATTGTGAAAGAGGTCTTAAATAAGGGTGCTTATTGTCTGGTTGAATTTTAGGGAAATGCTTTGGCATAGCCTAGAAATGAGCTCTACCTCAAGAAGTATTACTTGTAGGTTGGTCTTCTTAGGTGACTTATTGTACATATGTATAGTTCTTATACAATTATTTTTTGTCTTTTTTTTTTTTATGGATGTGTCATTATTTATGTCATCTTTCTCATTGTGGCAGATGTCAAGTGAATCAGAGGTGTTCATTGGGTTCATGGACAACACTAGCTGACACACTCGAAGGCTTGCTTCTGAAGCTTGGGTGATTTTCACGCCTCAAGGCCAATTGCTATCTTCTGGAGGTATTTGTCTAGCTGACGCCACAAATAATGTCACCAAGTATAGCACAATGATAGAGTTTCTTCATGACGCTTTGTCGCATGGTATCTCTCACCTTCGGGTCTACTTAGATTCACAACTGGTTGAGTCCTAGTTAAATGGGGTTTACCACATTTATGATTCTACTTTACTCCAATGATTGCTCAGGGTACATCTCTTAGAACGTTGCTTTGATTACATTACGTATATCCATGTTCCTAGGAGATTAAATCAAATGACATATACTCTAGCTAATCAATTATTAGATTGGAATATTGCACACACATAAAAATAAGCACACACATACACATGTACATACATTTGTAAAAATGTGATCCATAAGACATAAACAGTTTAAATACATATATATAAATATATCAAAAAGTTTCAGAGTACATCGGTGGGTGCGAATGCCTCAAAAATATATGTCTGGTATACATCACAGGGCTTATGCCCTAAAAAATATACAAAAGAGTTCCCTTGACACTTAAGTGGTCCATCCTAGCTAAGCACGGGGCCTGTTGGCCCTGTCGTAGTGAACAATGACGTTCTCCAAATGCCGGAAGAGTTGGACCCAAGTCTGTGGCACCCCAACTACGCAAGGCTGCATTGATGGTGGGAGATCCTCAATCTCATCCATGGGAATTACACGAGTGAGCATAGGGAGGTTCTGCTCCACCCATCTCAAAACTCTCTCAGCCTCTCCAGTTGGAGGTCCCCTGCTGCTGCTGCTGGTCCGGTGGCTATTGCTGGTACTGCCTCTAGTCAAGGACGCCGCCTAGTCCTAGACACAGTCGCGTATGCACGTGGGTAGATTGTTTTCTGCCAGTGGGCATATGCGGGTTGTCCTTAGACATCCCGCGTACATGTAGGGCCACCCTTTTTTAGGAGGGCGCTCCCCCCAAAAAACTAAAAGAAATGCATAATTTAAGTATGGAAATGCAAAATGGATGAGTTTGTACTTACTTGGTCTGAGAGGAAGTTCGTTTCATCCTCTGAAGCTCCCAGAATCAACTCTTTTATAAAAGGAGTATTTTTTTCTTTTTGGTTAATTCTCAATTTGCAATGGTGAAAATGAGTTGTCAACTTCTATTTATAGACTTTTTTGGCCCTTTTTGCCACTTTTTTGAACCCTTTTGTCATTTTTTCTGGCTTGAAAATCATTTAATGTGGTTCTTGAGTTTCTTTTTGGATGTCACGATGCACTTTGATTTTTGGTTTGGTAATGTTTTTGGGATATGGGTCACTTTAAAAGGTCCTTTGGTAAAAGTCATTTTTCCAACTTTTTGCATATAAGTTAGGATTCCACCTCCAGTTTCTGCATCTCGTTGTCTTTTCCTCTTTTCCATAGGATCGACCCCACCGAAGTACGACACAGAACCATCATTGCTGCTTTATAAGTGTCGTAACTAAGTGGTAGAGCCTACCTTTACATGGATTCCCTAGTTAGATCCTTATTGCATTTTTGGTGTGCATGCCATCATTAATGACTTTAGGCTCGGGAGTCCTTATTAGTCCTATCCTGATTACGATATTGAGCCTCATATGTCTGATTTTTCATCACTCTTGGCCTCACCCTCGGAACTCCCAAAAATGAGCATACTTTGTTGACTTTCAAGCTCGCTTTGAAATCCAAAAGCAACATCCAACGAGACTATATTTATGCTTTTCAATCTTGTCAGGATTAACTAAGAAAAGTAACCTCTTAGAGTCTTCTTTAAGCCCTTTTTCAGACTATCTAAACATGAAAAGATTGCTGAGTGATCTTGTTGTCCTTCATGCTCTCCAAACTAAAACTTGAAGGCACGCCTTTCCAGAGGTAGTTTACCCATTTTTTAGTCCGGACGGTCAATTTTACGAAAACCGATATACTCTAGGAACTTCGGTTCACTAGAAGAGTATTCTCAGGTATAAGTTTAACCCTTTTTCGGGCTCGAGGGACTAAATTTACGAAAAAGGAACCCCCACGGAGTCCATAGTTAAGCTCTTTTCAGACTCCTTAAAATTGAAAAGATCGTCGAGTGACCTTGTTCTTTCACACTCGTTAAATTGGTCCAGAAGAACATACACTACGGAGTCCATAGTTAAGCTCTTTTCAGACTCCTTAAAATTGAAAATATTGCCGAGTGACCTTGTTCCTTCACACTCGTTAAATTGGTACAGAAGAAGATCTGGGATGAGTTCACCACTTTTTATGGCCTGTATATTAAGGAGGAAAAAGGTACACCTCGGGAGATTCATCTCGCCTGGAGAGTTCTCCTCAGTAAATTTTATAATTTTTTGGGCTAAGGAGACTAAATCTAGAAAAAGGATGTGAGTCCATAGTTAAGCTATTTTTAGACTCCTTAAAATTGAAAATATTTCCGAGTGACCTTGTCTGTGTCACACTCGTTAAAATGGTTCTGAATAGACATATTTTCGGTGAAAGTTTACCCCTTTTTCAAACCAACTAGACTACCTTCAAAAAAGGTACCCCAGTGGAGTCTTCTTTTATGTTTTTTCAGACTCTCTAAAACGTGAAAAAACTACCGAGATTACCTTCTCTGGGCTCGTGAAAAATACATTGAAGGGGGTTTCATCGTGTCCTGCTAGTCACAATTTCATCCCTACATATTTGGCCTAATGATGGCTCCATTTTTCTATCAACTGAACCTTTGAAGCATGCCTTATACACAAGCCTTGTAGCACTTTGCCCCTGCGACCTGACACCTTGACCCATGGAGGAATTTTCCCCGAGTGTCCTTTTTCTGCGCAAGTCTCCTTGCTCCAAGAATTAGTGTGTTCCTTATGCTTGGAACTACTATGCTTGCGACACTCGTTCCTCCTTTGTAAAATAGCATTCTTTTATTCTTTTTCAAGCTCTTTAAAAATATTGAAAAAGACAAAAAAATAAAAAATACCCCAAAAAGAGGATGGGAAATTCATATTCATTTTTGGTAGCACAATGAGTCACCCTTGGAAAAAGCACATACTTTTGTTTGTCATCAATCTTTGCGATCTAATATGACCTTAGGAAGTTGTTCTCGTTACATAGAGTTGTGTCCTCCTCCATTTGGTTATTCTTCCAAACACATGCAGAGTTTATGTTGCCTCTTGCATCATGAACTTATGTCAATGTCATGCTGCATGAGTCTGATCATATTTTTGTGCTCTTGTCCAAGGGAAGTTTCACCCAGACTGAGTCAGCCTTTTTTCAGTTTGTCTCTTTCCCTCATTCCCGACCATCCCAAAAGTCCAATCAAGTCCTTGTTCGAAATCAATGAAGTTCTCTGCCTGATCTCCGAGATCCTCTTGTCCGTTCTCAACGAGTCGTCGAAGACCTCTGGGTAGTGAAGTCATACACTCATATTACACTCATACCCGAGTTTTGAATATATTGAAGTTGTTTCTTGGGCTTTGAAGGCCTCATCGCTAGCCATCAGGCGTTGTTGGCTTCTTGAATATGGTTACTATACATGTATATATTTGATTTTGAGATGTAGATCCATTGTGTATTGCTCACGACTACACTTTATATAGTTATATGACATGGATCTGCACTATATTTGATTGGAAGCCATGATTTGTTTCATCCCAAGCATGGGTATGCCCGCCTCAGAGAGAAAATTATTATTTTTGCAGATGGCACCTCCCGAACTCACTCGCTTCGTGCATTGGTGAAGATTTTGTAATGTATTTTGGCCATCAGATTCTCTTCTGCCCTCACACATTAGGGGGAATATGTTATAAACCTAAATTTCTCCATACATTCATACCTGGAATTTGGCCCTCTTACCTACAAATTTTTCCAAGCCATCACTAAGTATCCCTTCTTAAAAAGTCAATTTTTGAAGATGTAAGTGCCCTGCACCAGTACTGCCCGTGTACATACGCTTTCTGCACCACTACATCCTGTGTATGTGTTAGACAACTGAGGGGGGGGGGGGGTGAATAAGTTGTGACTGTGCTTAAACAATTATACCCAATTTAAACTCATTATAGAACACTCAATGATGATCACAATAATTCAGGGAAGTAAGCAATAGAGTATTCAACATCAATCACACACATTAAGTATACAGAGACAAATATTCCTGAGGAAACCCATAAAGGGAGAAAACATCTTCTTCTTAATATGATAAGTAGTCTTTATTTTTTGTACATTATCAATCTTATGAGCATCAACTCTTTGTGAGGCTACCACCTCTATTTTAACAAGCTGCAAATTGTCGAGAGAACCAACTCTCTGGTTTCTATAGCACCCACTAGAAGGAAGCACCAACTCCCTGAGTGTTCCAACACCAACTAGATGGAAGCACCAACTTCTAGGCACACATGCACCAACCTGTATAACAGAGAACAATGGTTCTCCCTTGCACCACCCTACCACCCTGATTTTTATGGTTGCAACTAGATGGAAGCTACAACTCCCTGTGTTCAAGCACCCACTTGAAACTCTGAGGACAATAGTCCTCCCTAACACCACCCTACCTCCCTGAGATATAAATCTTTTCTTTCTGAAATTTATTACAATGATATAATATTTATCAATGGATTACCCATCTCATCACTATTATGCTACATTGCTCTGCTCTGCTTGCATCAGTGTGTTCCTACTCGCATATTCTTGCTCTTAAGTTCTCGTACAGTCTGCTATTTGCACCATTTCTGCTCTGTCCAACTTATGTTATTCATCTCTTCATCTTTCACGCTCTATTCCTACTGTCTTCTTGATCACATACAGTTCAAATTGTTTTACCAAGAAACAACAACCTCTCTTTGTCACGACAACTTTATTTTATTCATTCCCTCATCATATGTTTTTCTCCTAATCTCCATCTCCCATGTCAGGAATCTCAGAACGCTCAAGAGCCATGATTCCAACATCCCAGAGAAATGATTCCAATGTTCCAGAACAATGATTCAGTTAGTGTAACTGAATCGTAACTGATCAAGAAACCACAAAGTGAAACAACAACCCTTCGATCAGATTCGGTTTGATCAACACCATTGGATTATACACGTAGAGGATTTTTGATCCATAGGTCCTTGTGAACTTTACATGCGTGAACTAGCACCTGGAACAACGTTCCTCTCCACATGGCCACTGGCTGTGACCTTGGGCTATGGTCTCACATGATCACGTAATTGCGGGCACAGGCTCTCTTCTCATTTTCCCCATGTCACATGTGACCTCGGGCTACGTCCTTGCGTAAGTGAATGATTGTGGGTGCGTCCTATTGGCATCAGAAGTCACTCCTCGATTGTAGTAGGATTAGAGCCCAACGCCCATCAGTTTAAATGTCACAATTTGTTTGTAAAAGGGGATCAAATGGAAGTAGACTCAGAACAATATCATTTTAACTCAGAAAAATGGGTTGGAACAACTAAGACAGGTGAGGTCTTGATCTAATTTAAGTCAATAATTTTGCATAGTGGTGAGTAAGTGGAGGGAAAAACAAAGGAAATAAAGTCTTCTCTGGACATCCGGTCTTCCAGCAGCCTTTAAAAAGGGGAAAAGTCTCAAATATGAGATCCTCTTAGATCTGAGAAACTTCAAGAAAATTAAGATGCTGCAAAACTAATATAATCAAACATACATTATATAGTCATTACAACACCCGACTGGATCATCCATCCCCGGGCTATTAAGATTCAGAGGAAAAAGGGGAGGAAGATGCTGTATTCCATTAAACAAGAAGTCTCAAATATCAATATATAACCAGGGAACCAGAGGCCTCATTAAATATTTACAATTCGGAGCTTAGCTCTACCATCGATGCATACAAAAATACAAAAACTAAGTATATATACTCAGAGCAATTCGCCACCTTGGCAGCAGGAGGGTAGCTGAGATATTAAAGTCCAAATTAGCGTGTGCAGGCTCCTCTGGTCAGACAAAGACATCAGATTGGCATGGTTTCTTTAGGAAAACCTTCACACAGGATGATCTTGGGCAGACTGCCTACCAGAACCTCCATGCCTTACATTTAAGGAGTGAGGCGAGGTTTCAACCACCTCCTCCTACCTTTATTTACCTCTAGCAGGGATGAGGATTGAGGCCAAGTTGAATTGGCACCTGGAGAACGTGATGATGCCTCCTGCAACTAAACCTAGTGCTTTGGCCCTTTGCGCAGCTCTTTCTATCACCCCAAGTGACCACGGGCCGTGACCCTGTTCCTATCTTCAAAGGCACTTTTCACATTTGATGTTTTGGAGATTCCAGATGCAGTGGAGGAGTGACCCCCTTTATTTCAAATTCCCGGTAGCCAAAATGCTAAAACGACTAATCATTTCACGTTTCGGTGATTCCATATGCAGTGGAGGAGTGACCCCGTATCTTTCAAAGTCCTGGTAGCCGAAGTGCCGAAACGGCTAATCTGCAATCAATGGCCGGATTTGATTTAATATGGACGGTCATGATGAACCTTAATGTATTTCGGGGATTCTCCCACCAAGATTTCTCATTCCTTTGTGCTCAACCCCTGTATTTCAAAGTCCCGGTAGCCAAAATGGCGACCGGACTTAATTGCACACCATGTATCCTTCAAGATTAATGGTCCCAATTCTTTCGGGATTCTCCCACCGGGAGCTCCAAAATCCCTGAAATGTCGACTAGCTGCCACCTGTCCCCCTTCTTTAGGACCCACCTTTCCATATGACCTTGTGCTATGACCGTAGGACCACACCCAAAGGCGCCTTCACATTTCGCGTATCGTGGGTGGAAGGGAGTCGACCCTTGTATTTCAAAGTCCCGGTAGCCGAAATGGCGACCAGACTTAATCAAGTGCCATGTGTCCCGACTGGATCGGACGACCACGATCATTTCATGACTTTGGCCCCAAGGGATGAGCCCATGCACTAAACCTCATGAAACTCCATGGCTCTGGCTTACCTGATGACCGTTGATTTGCTCCATCAATGGATCTTCGCCGCTAAAAAGAAAAAAAATGCTCACCTGCTTGATTTTTAACCCAAAAATAGAGATTTTATACATGCTGCGCTTAGGCGCTCATGAATGGGACCTTGGATAACTTCATTTGATGGGTCTTAAGTCCCATTTCATCTATTTCTCACCAAGGACCCGAATCTAGAGAGAAGCACCCCCCTTGCAAGAATTGGCGCTAACATTAGGCTCCATGGGGGATAGAGTCATCCCTGTGATGCTCTAAGAACTCCTTCTACAATTTCATTTGCCTTCTGTTGGGCTATGGAGTTGAGATCAAAACATCTTTCTTAAAAAATACATGCCTATAAGTGAAATAAAAAATAAACACACATGCTCCAAGGAGCTTATTTATGTACGGTCCTATACTAATAAATTCCTTTACATGGGGTTAGGTGAAAGCAAACTTCCACCATAGCCAATCAAACAACTTCCTGAATAGAAGCTCCTTCCTTTTGTCGATGATAAAAAACAGATGGTGTAACCATGACAGAAAAATGGTTATGCTCTTCAACTTCTCCTTATAGGCTGAAGTTGAGATGAAATAGGGCGGCTCCAAATTGTGAAGGAAATACAACTCCATGTACTCCTTCACAGGCTCATAGGACCAGAGGCAAACTCCAAAAAATGGGCAAGAGACAGCCTCCTTTGCTACACAGTTGTTCACGCGTGGCTGAATATCTCTGGTAAGCATAGGAGGGTGAAAGGCTGTTGTAGGCTGACTGATCTCAAGCGGTGGCTGCTCACAGGCAGGCTTTAGACAAGAGGCAAACTGCTCCTCTTGCTGCTCCTCTGGTTCTTCTTCTTGGCTCTCCCAAAGGTCAGATTCATAATGGCCATAAACAGGACCCGTGGGAAAGCTCTTTTCCTCATCATGTTGCTCAGGAAGGCTGATTTCCTCGCAATGTCCTTCATTTGTGAACAGAGGAAAAGGCTTCACAATCTGCTCTTTACTAGAATGATCATCAAATTTGGGTGAGCACGAAACTCCCCTATCTTGTAAAAAAGGAATGATCTCCCGATCCTTCTTTTCAATCCCAAATGTAAATACATCATGGGAAATCTCATGAAGGAAAAGAGGACAATCCTCTTCCATAATGGCTTCTTCCTTTAAATCTGAGACAACAAGCTCATTAGGGGCAGAAACTAATGCCTCTACTGCTATGAAATCTTCATAATCGCCCTCAGTAAAGCTGCCAAGAGAATATTCTTCAAGGGATGGAAAATATTCTACACATCATTCAACTTCCCACCTATCTAGTCTGGTAGTGAAAGATTTTATTAGTTCCATAACTCCACCCCAAGCATCTTCCTCAAGGGATGGAAAATCCTCTGCACATCATTCAACTTCCCACCTATCTAGTCTGGCAGTGAGAGATTTTATCAGTTCCATAACTCCTCCCCAAGCATCTTCTCCCTCCTCGCAACTGTCACTCTCATAACCTTCCTCTAATGCATATGAATGGGGATGATAAAGGATTGATTTCTGATCCAAGTCATTAGGATCATCCTCACAGCCTATGTAAGAAACAACTCTATCTTGTATACAGTTGTTGTATCCCTCACAACAGTTATGAAAAAATAACTCAGAGGGATAAAGCTTCTGACAATGGGCAGTGAAAGCTGCATGAAATTCTACGAGTGAAGAAATGCTAGCAGGGGGTAAAGAATGATACCATTTATGAGCATCCCCTGCTAACAAGGACATGAACATTTTCATTAACACACCCTCTTGATGTATCTCCCATTGATGCATGAGTTCATGAAATTCTTCGAGATGCCGAGCAGGGTTGTCCTCTACATGCTCCCTAAATATAGGAAAATAATCATTCCATTCATCCAGAGAAGGGAAAACATTGGGGAAACCAGGAATAGCAGAAAAATTAAAAGGAGAATACCTCCGAGCAAGGATTTTTTCCATTTCGAACCAGCAGAGTCGCCAATCGATCCTTGAATCATGGAGTCGCCAGGTGAAATATTCACAGATTTGAATGTGTTTGGTCTTTGTTCACCATCAAAGGCCAAATATTAATGTTGTGTCCTCCCAGGAAACTTCTCAGGCTGAGAAAGCAACTGTCGAAACCTTCTCGAGAAAGCTCCTCTGGGCCAACTTTCAGGCTTGCTAAAGTAGCCACAGCTGAAACAGTGAAGTGGAAACAGTGGAGTCACCAGGTGCACAATAACAATCTTCAAGGGCTCTGATGCCTGATGCACCTTCAGAATCAGAGGCTCAATGTTGTTCAATCCCAGGGAAAATTTTCAACTTCGTCCCCGGCAACGACGCCAGAAATGTTGGCATCAGAAGTCACTCCTCAATTGCAGCAGGAGAAGAGCCCAATGCCCATCAGTTTAAATGTCACGATTTGTTTGTAAAAGGGGATCAAATGAAAGTAAACTCAGAACAATATCGTTTTAACTCAGAAAACTGGGTTGGAACAGCTAAGATAGGTGAGGTCTTGATCTAATTTAAGCCAGTAATTTTGCATAGTGGTGAGTAAGTGGAGGGAAAAACAAAGGAAATAAAGTCTGCTCTGGACATTCAGTCTTCCAGTAGCCTTTAAAAAGGGGAAAAGTCTCAAATATGAGATCCTCTCAGATCTGAGAAACTTCAAGAAAATTAAGATGCTGCAAAACTAATATAATCAAACATACATTATATAGTCATTACAACACCCAACTGGATCATCCATGCCCAGGCTCTTAAGATTTAGAGGAAAAAGTGGAGGAAGATGTTGGCTTCCATTAAATAATAAGTCTCAAATATCAATCTATAACTAGGGAACCAGATGCCTCGTTAAAGCTTTACAATTCAGAGCTTAGCTGTACCATCGATGCATACAAAAATACAAAAACTGAGTATATATACTCAGAGAAATATGCCACCTTGGCAGCAGAAGGGTAGTTGAGACATTAAAGTCCAAATTAGCGTGTGCATGCTCCTCTGGTTAGACGAGGACATCATATCGGCATGGCTTCTTTAGGAAAACCTGCACACAGGACAATCTTGGGCATACTTCCTGCCAGAACCTCCATGCCTTACATTTAAGGAGTGAGGCAAGGTTTCAACCACCTCCTCCTACCTTTATTTACCTCTAGCAGGGATCAGGATCGAGGCCGAGTTGAGTTGGCACCTGGAGAACATGACAATGCCTCCTACAGCTAAACCTGATGCTTTGGCCCTTTGCGCAACTCTTTCTATCACCCTAAGTGTCCACGGGCCATGACCCTGTGCCTATCTTCAAAGGCGCTTTTCGCATTTCATGTTTCGGCGATTCCAGATGCAGTGGAGGAGCAACCCCCTGTCTTTCAAAGTCCCAGTAGCTGAAATGCCAAAACGACTAATCATTTCGCGTTTTGGTGATTCCAGATGCAGTGAAGGAGCGACCCCCTGTCTTTCAAAGTCCTGGTAGCCGAAGTGCTGAAACGGCTAATCCACAATCAATGGCCGGATTTGATTTAATATGGATGGTCACGATGAACCTTAATGTATTTAAGGGATTATCCCATCAAGAGTTCTCATTCCTTTGCTCTCAACCCCTGTATTTCAAAGTCCCGGTAGCCGAAATGGAAACCATACTTAATCACACGCCACGTATCCTTCAAGATTAACGGTCTCGATTCTTGCAGGGATTCTCCCACCGGGAGCTCCAATATCCCTGAAATGTCGACTAGATGCCACCTATCCCCCTTCTTTAGGACTCGCCTTTCCATACGACCCTATGCTATGAACATAGGCCCGCACCCAAAGGTGCCTTCGCATTTCACGTATCATGGGTGGAAGGGAGTCGACCCTTGTATTTCAAAGTCCCGGTAGCTGAAATGGTGACTGGACTTAATCAGGTGCCATGTGTCCCGACTAGATCGGATGACCACGATCATTTCATGAATTTGGCCCCAAGGGATGAGACCATGCACTAAACCTCATGCAAATCCATGGCTCTAGCTTACCTGATGACCGTTGGTCTGCTCCATCGATGGATCTTCGCCGCTAAAAAGAAAAAAATGCTCGCCTGCTTGATTTTTAACCCAAAAATAGAGATTTTATGCATGCTGCGCTTGGGTGCTCATGACTACGAACTTGGATAACTTCATTTGATGGGTCTTAAGCCCCATTTCATCTATTTATCACCAAGGACCTGAATCTAGAGAGAATCACCCCCCTTGCAAGAATTGGCACTAAGACATCCAAGAGTGGTTTGGGATCAACTGCTTTTCTCCCCGCAATCCACCTCCAGTTGCCACATATGCTTTCTCCAAAACCACAGTTTCGATTGCGGCTCGCCTTCAACATTTTAAAGTTCACGCACCTTCAATACCCATAATGTGATGGGACCATCGATCTCATGATCTATACTGTGATCTTGAACTGATAGATCATATATAACCTTCTTAAATCAACGACTGTGATCTATTTTGTGATCCGGGCTTCGATGATTTCAATTCTCAACCTTCACGCTCTCCCAGAACACTTTTAGCTGGAGTCCACAGATTCCTGCCATGTGTCCTCCTCAAATCAATGGTCCTCATTCACTTCGGGACTTCGGCCTTTAGGAGATTCAACTCCTCTACAC
>JASDQU010104048.1:282378-305422 GCA_032191745.1 Picea mariana
TCATTTTTTGTTTTTTTTTGTTATAGTATTTTTTGCACTTTTGAATTTTGTGTTTAACAAGGAATTGGTTGACCTTAGCTCATGCGATATGACAAACTCTATGCCTGACTCATTCTTACATTCAACACAAGAAGCGTTGGGAGAATTGCAGTTGTTTTGAAGGAGTTCTGTATCTAACTTGTGCAAATAAAAAAACTCGGAAAAGAGATGAACTGTCTTCCTGGTGGTCTTGTAAAACCTGAAGGGAAAGATTGTAAGCTAGAAAGGACTACATGTACCTCAATACAGAGCTAGAAAAAATTCACCATAACCATCTCATTTTGCAAATAACAGATGTCATCCTCTCCCACTCACTCAGGGAATTATGATGAAATAAAATCAATTATATTAAATGAGTGAAAAGTAGGAGAGGGTATGCAGATAAATTATTCAAGGCTATGGATGCTCCCTAACAATGGAGCAAGGTCTGTGATGCCGGGGTGACTCCACCGAGACTATGGATGCTCACTGGTAGCAGAGCAACACCGTAGAAAGTGAATGATGATAACTAAAAGGCCTGGTGCCAGTGAATTCTTTACTCGACTCTTTTCAAAAGAGGACATGGGTCATGGTTACAGGAAATAAAGGTGGAATAAAGGTTGAAACCCCACAGGTAGGCCCAAATTTCACCAATCAGGGAATTTCAAACGCAAGGATAGAAGAGGCTCTAATAAAAAATAGTTAAGTTCTTAACCATATTTTGCATCAGCTGAGCCTGAGGTAGGAACATAGAATCTGATTTATTCTAGTAATTCTCCATTTTTTCATCACTCATCACACCCTAAAAAAGCCTTATCAATTTTTTGTCACTTTTTGGGTACCACTTGTTTTCTGCACTGTCTGACTCGATTTCATTTTGAGAAATGTTTTGTATTTGTTTATTTTCATGACTCTCATCACCTATTCAGGTTTGTTTGAACTTATGAAACCCCATTACTAAAATACATTAACAATTGAAGTAAGAATCGAAATCCAAACACTGCACCTAACACACTCAGGTTCAACGTCGGAAAGAATTCAAGTAAGTAAAGGAACCACTCAGAAAACAACAGTCGTCAAGCGCTAATCTTCATCGACATCGGCAAGAGGCAGTTTTGGTTTGCATAAGTTTTTCTCATAAAGGTTCAAGAGATATCTGATCCCCTTCGACATCGGTAAAATACGAAGAGGACATACGTTAACAAAAGATGAAAAGAAATCACTGATAACCGATGCCCGACACACTTTATCGGGATCAGGGAAAATCTAGAAGGATCACAATTTTTTTTTTGACCATGATAAAGTTATCCCTGATCACTGATCCCCAATGCATTTTTTGGCATCGAGACTCTGTCAGGGAGCCGATCCGAGATCACTTGGGTAGGTTTATCACTGATCACCGATCCTTAACACTTTTCGGCATCGACAAGCTAGGATTTTGTTTTAGAACGAATAGATTAAGGAAAGTCCCGACTACGATTAATACGAGCGAATTAAGTCACTGGTCTTGAATGCCATGTGTCTTTACTAAGTAAGAGGGTCATATGGTATAGTTCTATCCTGAGTCATTCTTGGTTCCCGAGGTCCTAGTCACACCTCAGAGTCAACTTTTCCATGTCATCACTGTATGGTACGTTTGATCGACGTCAGAGATTTTGCAGGAGGATATCAACGAAAATGTTCATAGAACAATCCCAACCCCTGATCCACCCACTTAAAGAGTGGCACGACGGGACGTGTTATCACTCCAAGAGTCACTCTAGGTTGTAAATCAAGTTAGCTTGGTAATTGAATCAAATGTGTAAATAAGGGTATAAATTGGATCAAATTGAATGACTTGATATGATCTCACTCACTCCAGACACATATGAATACACTCAGAAAAATATGACTTTCAACTATACTTGTTCATAAGGTTTATATAAAGATGTAATTGATGAAGAATACTTATTATACCAACAGAAACATACATACATAAGCATACATGAATGACCAACTATAACATGTAAGAGTACTTGCAATTTTAGTTTATCAATGCCAAGATAAGATGACAATTATCGGTCATTAGATAAACATGGAAAACATGAATATAATATTCACCCATAGGTATAGAAAAGAAATAAGATGAACTTATGAACATCTACAACAAAAGAAGCTTATATTCCAATATGCATTCAAAAAGTCTTTTACAAAGGAGTCTCTCCAAGTCCTCCCAATCCAACCTCCCTTTGGCTCCTCCATTTAGTTCTCTTTATATATATTACATTCTCATATACATACAAAATAAATGGATCTCATAACCTCTTCACCTATCTTTAGTTATCCAAGTCAAATTCGAATTTATGAGGTGGATGGAAAATACAAAATGTCAAATTTATGGAAAATGATGCTCAAATATTCACCTATATATCCCAAATACAAATAGGTGTTAAAAAAATGAGAGAGGTTTTTTAAGAGGAGCTCCTGATTGTGAAAAAAATCTCTCACTTTCCAAAAATACCTTTCCATATCATCAGAATCTATCTCCAAAAAATATGACTAAAACAGGAAAACACAAATTTCCAAAATCTAGTCATATTCCTACAATCTAGGATTTGATCCCTAGAATGTTTCCATTGAGGAAACGAAGTGCCACCTACATGATTTGATGGAGGATGATATTATATTCAAATATATGTGGCCACCTTGACCCAAAAATCCTTTTTCCAATTCGAATTTTGACCAAATCTCATCCATGTTGAAAGTTTGAAGAGTTGGTAGCGCAATACACACAAAAAACACAGTTTGTGCTACAAACTCCTATTGGTGTCTGTTTTCAACAATTTTTTCCAAAATTCTTTTAAAACCTGAAATTAATGCTGGAAAAGGATGCTTTAAGACCTAAAATTTGACTTCATAACATATAAAATGTTGCAATATATCAGACTTAATCATTTAAACTTCCCCATACTTCATTTTACAAAAAAAAGGTTTATGCCAAAATGTAATACTCCAAGTCCTTTAGACAAACACTCAATGCCTCTGGAATTTCTGCTTGGAAGATGAATACCCTGCACCCTGAAGAGAACCATTTTCCATATTGTCACTGTAAACATATCCCTCTTTGACAAATTCCATCAATAAACTCTAAAAACAGAGTATGCTTATGATATGCATTTCTTATGTATTTATCACTTTCTCGGGTTTTTGATCTTCAACACAAACTAATAAAAAGGTTCCTCTATGCTTCTAACATATGCATCTTCCTCTCTTTCTCCAGATGATTCCCTTCTATCTTTTGACAAAAACTCCAACATCCTATGCGCTTCAAGGAGTCCACATGGTTAGAGTTTTGCTCAATAAGAGTAGTATCGGTAAGTTCAAACCTGACCACAGAACCTGAACTTTTCTTGGGGATAGGGTCTTTCCTTGGAGCCATTTGATATCCAAGAACCTACTGCAAATACTTCTGCACATAACAAAATTAGAGCAAAAAAAACTTAAGGACAAAACTTCCTTGGTTCCCATAAAACCTTAACATTACTTCTTTGATGGCGAGATGTAGCTTTAGAAGAGGATATCAAGACTTGTTGATGATTTAAGAACCTTGAAAATTTTTATGATATACCTTTTTAACTTCAAAAGTCTTCAAATGCAAAAATATAGTTTTTTCACGAGTTGCTAGCACACTTAGTGTTAAAATAATGCTTTATGCTACCAACTTGTCATAATGAAGAATTATTTCAAAATGGACATCCCTTTGTGATTTTAAGTGAAATGATGGATCATTATGGACCATAAATGACTAAAACAACTTGTGATTATCCATAAAACAATTTCATGAATCATTTAACCACCTAAGACTCCAAAATAAAAAAAAAATTATTTGGGAGCTAACATCTGGCTCTAATTGGGGATGGAAGCCTCCCTGTGAGGTTCCAAGAACATAGCAGACCCTGTGCCTTTATGTTCAATCTGAAAACCCTGCAACCTACTCTGATTATAAGATCAAACCACTCTTCAAAAATATACATCTTGGACTTTGTAGTGCCTAGTCCATTGGGTTATGGAGTCATCTAGTATTAAACATGTACAACCATTCCTTTGTAAACCCTCGAGATCTATCACTTACATTCTATTATTGATGTACTGAGATAAAATATGATTAGTTATTGAAAACTGAAAATCTTCATACTGCAAACCAACTGCAAACTGAAAAACAAAATCTCAACTACTGAGCTTTTTCATGTGCACTCCTAATCTAATCAACTATATTGCTTGTTGATAAAGTAAAAACATGCTTCCAATGAATCCATACAAGTAAACTCATGACTGAAAGACTTCTTTTTATGCCACTGATTAGAAGATAATAATAAAATCATAACATTGACCATAAAAACTCTTTCAGGAGATCACACTTACTATCAAATGCAAGTGGTATGATAAAATATGAAAACTTAAGAGAGTTTGAAAGATAAGACTCAAGTAAGGATGCCATAGGGTATTCAAAACCGAGATCACAATTATACTGATTCAAAACCATTGAATTATCATGTATGTCTTCCCTTTTTCTTGAAAACAGATGTCCTCCTTGATCTTCCAAGGGAAATTTTTGATCATCACAAATGACAATTTCTTCCTTACCAAAATGATCATATGATGATTGCATAACATAATTTAAAGAACTATGACTGTGATAAGCTTTAATTATAGAGTTACTTAGGCAATCATCCATTTCTTCTTGCTCAAAATGACTTAGAATATAATCACTGATATGATCTACATCTTGATTTAAAGCAAGATCTGAACACATTATCAAATGTTGTATCAAATTTGACTCATACTTACAGTCTTCCTGTTGTTCCACCTTGAAAATGGATGATCTCTATAAATCCATTTCCTCATGGTTGTTGCAACTTCCCTTTGTCTTCAAATATGAAAAATGTGGGCTGACCTTACTGATTTCAATTGGCATTTGACTAACAAAAAACTGATCCTCATGATTTATAACTTAAGCATTTAGATTTTCAGATATACAACAATCATAAATAATTGTAGCAGGAGAACTTTCAGCTTCTTCATTTTCCATTTCGAGTTCATGGTAATGTGAAAGGAAATCATATTGAAGATGATTAAAGAGTTATTGTATATTGTGAGGGATAAATTCTTCTCTATTTATAACTTCAATCTCATCATGCAATTCATATTCCTCACAAAAATTGTCAAATAAAAAATCATCTGAAAAGTACCCTTTGCAATGCTCATTGAATACTCTATGAAACTATTTCAAAGATGAAATACTAGAAGGAGGTAATGATAAATACCACTTACGTGCATCACCATCCAATGAATGGATGAACATCTTCATGCGAACATCCTCATGCTGTAGATCTAATAGATCCACACACTCATGGAACTTGATGAGGTGTTTTGCAGGATTGTCTTCTTTCCTCTCTCTAAAGATAGGCAAAAAATCTCCCCATTCTGTCAAATGAGGTACTGGATGTGGGAAACTAGGAACTGCAGATAAGTTGAGAGGTGCAAACCTCTGAGCCAAAATAGAAACAAATTCCTTTGACATTTGAATATTGTGGAGTAGCCACTGAATTCATCCTTCATGGAGCTGCTAGATAGAATATTACAACCAAACTAATGCCTTGCCTTTGTCTATCATCAAAAGCTGGGACTATGTCGTCTCCCAGGGAAGATTTATTCACACTTCTTTCCCCATAAATGATGCCAATTTGTTATCACTCCAAGAGTCACTCTAGGTTGCAAATCAAGTGAGATTGGTAACTTAATCAAATGTTTAAAAATGAGTATAAGTTGGATCAAATTGAATGAATTGATATGATCTCACTCACTCTAGAAACATATGAATACACTCAAACAAATGCGACTTTCAAATATACTTGTTCAGAAGGTTTATATAAATATTTAATTGATGAAGAATACTTATTATACCAACATAAACATACATACATAAGCATGCATGGATGGCCATCTATAACATGTAAGAGTACTTGCAATTATAGTTTATCAATGCCAAGATAAGATGACAGCTATTAGTCGTTAGATAAACATAGAAAACATGAATATAATATTCACCCACAGGTACAAAAAAGAAAGAAGATGAAGGTCTGAACATCTACAACAAAAGAAGCTTATATTCCAATATGCATTCAAAATGTCTTTTACAAAGGTGTCTCTCCAAGTCCTCCAAATACAACCTCCCTTTATCTCTCTTTATAGATATTACATGCTCATATAGATTCAAAATAAATGGATCTCATAACCTCTTCACCTATATTTAGTTATCCAAGTCAAATTCGAATTTATGAGGTGGATGGAAAATACAAACTGCCAAATTTCTGGAAAATGATGCTCAAATATTCACCTATATATCCAGAATCCAAGTAGTTGTTAAAAACATGAGAGAGGTTTTTGAAGAGGAGCTAGTTCTTTTGAAAACCCTCTCTCACTTTCAAAAAATACCTTTCCAACTCATCAAAATATATCTACAAAAAATATGACTAAAATAAGAAAACACAGATTTCCAAAATCTAGTCATATTCCTACAATCTAGGATTTGATCCCTAGAATGTTTCCATTGAGGAAACGAAGTGCCACCTGAATGATTTGATGGGGGATGATATTATATTCAAATATATGTGGCCAAATTGACCCAAAAATCCTCTTTCCAAGTCGAATTTTGACCAAAGCTCATCCATGTTGAAAGTTTGAAGAGTTGGTAGTGCAATACACAGAAAAAACACAGTTTGCGCTACAAACTCCTTTAGGTGACTGTTTTCAACAATTTTGTCCAAAATTATTTGAAAACCTGAAGTGAATGCTGGAAAAGGACGCTTTAAGACCTGAACTTTGACTTCATAACATATAAAATGTTTCAATATATCATACTTATTCATTTAAACTTCCCCATACTTCATTTTACAAAAAAAAGGTTTATGCCAAAATGTAATACTCCAAGTATTTAGAAAAATACTCAATTCCTCTGGAATTGATTCTTGGAAGATGAATACCCTGCACCCTGAAGAGAACCATTTTCCATACTGTCACTGTAAACATATCCCTCTTTGGAAAATTCCATCAATAAACTCTAAAAACAGAGTATGCTTGTGATATGCATTTCTTATTTATTTAGCACTTGCTTGGGTTTTTGATCCTCAACACAAACTGATAAAAAGGTTCCTCTATGTTGCTACCATATGAATCTTCCTCTCTTTCTCCAGATGATTCCCTTCTAGATTTTGACAAAACCTCCAGCATCCTATGCGCTTGAAGGACTCCACATGGTTAGAGTTTTTCTCAATAAGAGTAGTATCAGTAGGGTCAAACCTAACCACAGAGCTTGACCTCTTCCTGGGGATAGGGTCTTTCCTTGGAGCCATTTCATATCCAAGCACCTGCTACAAATACTTCTGCACATAAGAAAATTAGAGCAAAAAACCCCTAAGGACAAAACTTCCTTGATTCCCATAAAACCTTAACAATACTTCTTTGATGGCAAGCTGCAGCTTTAAAAGAGGATCTCAAGACTTGATGATGATTTAAAAACATTGAAAATTATTATGATATACCTTTTTCACTTCAAAAGTATTCAAATGCAAAAACAAAGATTTTTCACGAGTTGGTAGTGCACTTAGTGTTAAAATAGTGCTTTGCGCTACCAATTTGTCACAATGAGGAATTATTTCAAAATGGACATCCCTTTGTGATTTGAAGTGAAATGATTGATCATTATGGACCATAAATGACTAAAACAACTTTTTTGGCCCTAAAAAATTTTCATGACTCAATTAACCACCTAAGACTCCAAAATATTTATTTATTTATTTGGGAGCTAACATGACATTTTCAGCATTAGATACGATCGGATTTTGGACATTTAAGGAACTAATTATTATCCAATATTAGATTAGTTGCTACCATGTGAACCAATTAAAACAACATTTTTGAAATCTCCGATATACCACATCACCACCCCGTGCCTCCGCCATCAACCCACGATGAATTTAAGTTCTGAATCCTCTAAAGATTCCACAACTGATTTATCAAAATTACACTCATGATCTGAATTGAATGGCTGATGCAACACGGTAAGATCTTCTTTGTTTAAATCTCTTGAACCGTTGTGAACACAAATTCATTTTGCACGTAAGAGAATTCCAGAGCGTCCAAAGGAGAAAAATGAGCAAATCGAAGATTGTACTAACCCTCGTGATTATCAAAAAATTAGGTTTAACAAGCTTAAGAGGTATGTATCCAAGTCTTTCAATTCGATGGTTATAATATATATGTGTTCGTTCGGTTTTTCACATAGTCTCTACACTCTTCTCAAGTTGCAGGAACAATGCCACTGAGAAAGCCAAACACTAGACAGTCGTCGAGAGCACCAAATCTAAAAGAACTAGAGACAGGCCAAGGTTTGTCTCCAGGGATCACAAGGCAATTGTACTATACCTCTAGGGTAGATCTTGTCGTCAAAAAAACAACAAAGAAAATTTTCATCTAGCCTCTGGACTTTGGTGATATAGAGGAAAGCATAGGATCCAAGGTAGTGCTCCCACAGTGGGGGGATCTCTTCAACATGATTAGTAGAGAAGAATACCTAGAGTATATCCCACACAGTGACCTAGACGTAAGGGCGCTCGATGACTAGGTGTTCCCCAACATCCAATGATAGTATTTACACATGGTGGCAAGTAGAACCCCTGTTTTCCCCTACATAAAGGTCCTGAAGTGTCTCATCGACCACACAGACATGCATAAATGTTTTATCAACAATGAGAATGGCGGGTGCATCGATTTTTTCCTCCTGACAAAGGTCCATAAGTATTAAAATATTAGGGACCTAGAGGAGTGACTCAACATGGACTACGTGGTGAATTTATATGAATTCCATGACACCAACCAGTTGATTGCTTCATGGTAGAGGGTAGACAAGAAATTCACCAATCGGAGCAATGGATGGTGTGTGGCAATCAACTTGAGGGAGCCATATATTTGTTTGATGGCTCTCATGTGCCGACTATACAGAGAAAATAATTTATCCAAGTTTTTGGAAGCATGGATGCATTTGGAATACACAGTTGCAATCACTGGGACTAGTTTCAACTGGGGAGAAATAATCTCCAAACAATTTAGCATCTGTGTGTTGCAGGCTTAGATGAAGAAGGAAGGAGAGGCACCAAATTTTTACATGGCCTCATAACTTCTCGATGTCATGTGCGCTAGGAATGTCTTCACTGACATGAATCTGAGCTGGCATGTTGCAGAGATCCCGGACCACGTCTACTTCTGCGTGCTATGGGAAAACAGGTACAATAAATCTTACTCCCTCATATTCTATGAATTCATCACCCACATCTATTTTATTATTTTTAAGAAGGAATGCCCGAGGCTATCAACGACAGTGAAGAAAATGATATCCAAGGTAGGCCATTGGTAATTGGACGAGTGCACAACCTACATAAGGGTGTTCGGGGCCACCAGAGCACCACATATCCTACCATCTCATGTCCCATACCAAAACATCGTGGGAGAAATTTGTTATCATACCATCCTGCAAGGCTACAATGCCACACTGGTCAAAGACAAGAAACAAGCCTTCATACTCTACAATTTCCATGTAGGTTTATATCTGGTAAAGGATACTGCTCAAGCCAAACAAGAAGGGCTGAGCCAACTTGAATTTAGGTTCCCGACAGGCCAATTCTACAAGAATGACCCAAAAGGCCTGGTCCTGCAACATGCTTCACACATGTCATCTTGATGGTCGTATTCTCACGATAAGTTTGAGGACAAAGTCTTCATAGAGAACACCCAATACTGGGACGAGGTGGTGCAGAGGATGGCCAACCCGAACATAACAAGGTTCAAGGCCATGAGTGTGGATGAACATGTGGAAACAATAGAGCAGTAAGCTCAAGAGGCCCTTAGATCCAGGGAAGAAATCAAAGCGGCAAAGTCAATAAAGGCGCAAAGAAGAGGTTTGTTCTTGACACCAAAAGAACAAACAAGGGGATTTATCTTGATGGAAGAGGCACAAAGAGTCATTGATCAGTTGCAGAACAAACCATATCTCATAGAGATGACGAGGTTTCCTGCCGACAACCCAATCGAAAGCTGAGGAGGGCCAAGTGGCTCAGAGGCGATACAACCCGAAGGAATCACCAGGCCCGAGAATCCTGAAATCCCATCACCACAGACTGGATCACCTGGGGGAATTTCAACTCAACCTGAGATATCAAGGACACCAGGTAGGACTAGTGCACCAAACCCCTTTCATGACTTAATAACTATCTATGATTATGAGGAGAGTTCAGAGGTTTCCTTGGTGACTCCAGTGCAGATTACAGAGGAAAAGGAACCTGCGAAAGTATCTTCCCCAGCTCCCGATGCTCCAATTCAAATCCTTCCACAGAGCTACCTAGAGGTTGAAAGTGTATTAGACATTGAAATACTTGATACACCAGGAACCCCATTAGAAATATTGAAGGATGAGCTAGGATTAGGCAAACAAGAAGGAGAAATTTCGCAACAGGAAATCAACATCTTGACAACTGATCACCCAGAAAGTACCGAACCTGTGCCTGGTTCCTCAATTTTGACCTATACTTTACCACCTGATGAGAAACAACTAGAGGTTGATCCATCAAGACATATGGAAGAGGTTCAGGACCCTAGTCTTGAAGAAATATACATCATCGGGATCCTGGGAAACACTCTTACTTTGGGAGAGAAAAAAATCCCCGAACTTGTGGATGAGGTCTCCAAAATACAAGCTATCACCTACGACCGAAAGAGAAATGCCACCATGAAGAGAACCACTAAGAAGAGGAGGCTTGCTCTGGACAGTTCCATCATCATCACCACAGAGGAGAAATTGATTAGCACAGAGCATGCCAAGATGTCCGAGCTTATCGATGCAGGGATGAAAATCACAGATGCCACCCTAGATACAACAAGGAAAGATGAAGAGGATATGGCTGCTACGCTAAAGGAGTTGTAGCATCTGTGAAATTTGGTGAAATATTATCAGGACTGCATTTAGGCCACAGTATTCTTGAGAAATGAATTCCAGGATGCCTATAGTAAATTCACGAGTGAGCAACACCTTTTCACTACAGGGATAGCCAATTTCCAAGAAGACACCCTTATGGAGCTGAAAACATGCAAGGAGATGGAAAGATGATATGAGAAATCCCACCAAGTAGTGGAAATAATTGATTACATAAGCATGGTTCAAAAGGGACAAGACACCGAAGAGCATGACAATCAGGTACTAAGGGACAACAACATCGATCGTACAAGGAATTCGGTCGAATACTGGTTGAAGATGGCCCAAGAACCTCATCAAGAGATCCAATATAAATGGTCTGATTGTGAAAGGAGATAGACCAAGGTCAATCGGGTGATGAGAGACATCGGTCTCCCAGAATTTGTCAAACCGGAGGACTTTCTTGACTTGCATGACATAGTCAAACTACATGCAAAACAAGACTCATCGTAGACTGCGGAGATAGAAAAAGTGGCGAACATGGAACCAGGTCAAGTACAACAGTTCATGGAGCACCCGATCAAGGCTCATATAGTGTTACAATAGTTAAGTGTTAAAGTAGTCAATTATCGGGCACGAGCAGTGGAAATAAAGGAGATCCTTTCAGCCCCGATGGACCAACACAGAGTCCTGTATGCCAACACATGCGAGGAAATCTTCGTCAAATGTTTAGAGTATGAGAAGAGTCATCCACTCAAGTGAAACCATTTTATGACTCTTAGAATACTGAGAGATGAAAGCGCCATGTGGCGATGTTTTGTTTTACTTATCTTGCACTTTGATAGTTATTTTTAGTTAATAATTTGTTATAAATAAGAGGATCAACCTGTTAAGAAAGGGTCGATGGTTTTTGCAAAGACCCTCATTTTTGGAATTGTAAAGAACTATTTCGGAGCTACCTTAATCAAGAAGGCCTGTTTCGGACCAGAGACAAGTTTCTATTTTTCATCAAAGGCGTGTGTGATTGGATCATAAAGAAGAATTACTTATGAATTTATCTCATGAATGGATGTTGTAATGAGTAAGAGTTTCTGAATTTGTTGATAAGTTATTTGATTCAATATTTTTATAATTCTTGCCTCGAATGATGTAAAAAAAATCATTGTGTTAGTGTGTTATTAGTGATTAGAGCTAAGGAAACTATTTTCTTGCCATCATTTTATCGCATGTATGTTCTCTTCCGATAATTGTATCTCAGTTAATAATTGAAATACTAGCAAGTTGATGTATTAGTACTAGGGTTGTCATAGGTGTAAGAATAATTGTCTTCATGCTTGAGAACAAGGGTTATCCTGAGCTCAACCTTCTTCAATAGTTAAGATTGTCCCCTTTGTTACTTAGCTAGTTTATACCAACACATATCTTGTATCAGACCCACCTATAAGAGAAAATACAAAAAAGAGAACGTTCAAGATGAAGGAGGATTTTTCACAAGAAGATATCTTGTATATCACTATGTAAATCCCATCGATTAATTGTCCGGATCACAAGATTTGGAGAACCATTCCACTATCAAATGCTGCAGAGTCTAATTGGGCCTTGGTGGTGGGATTGTTTCCTGCTGTTGAGTTAAAGGGATTTAGGACCCCTCAATAAAATTGGCGCTAGAAGGAGGGCTTGAAGAATGAATGGCTGACGATATTTTTGATATAATATTTCACACATCCTGTAGATTCAAAACAAACCACATGCATGGCTAGTCATTCTCAAGACAACCCACACACACTGAGTACTCCTGAAATGCATAAATTACCCCAGCAAGAGGAAGAACATTTATTCCCTAAAATACCTTATGCTCTTCCCCATGAGGAGTTGAACCGGTTCATAAGAATCACAAGAGCTTATGCCTGACAAATCAAAGCACTACCCTTAGCTCTGTTGCTTCCTCATAGAAAAAAAGTAAGAAGACCAGTGGTCGACACCCCCGACCAGGTTTTTATTCACACAACAGAATACCTGATAGATTTCTCCCTCAATGAAATGGAACATCCCCTTAATCTAATCCCCGAAACACCAGCCGATAACCGCTCTAAGCTCGATGATTTTTCTGACGAGGAAGGGTTTAACTCAGAACGCTCAGTTTCAGAGTCATACGACATGGAAGATAACAATGATAATAATGAATAAAGGGGAGAACCACCTCATAACAATCAACCATGGTTGGATAGAGATGCTCTGGAAATCTCCAAACGAGTACATAACCTTCCTTGACATCCAAAAAAGTTAATCCCTAAATTCAACCTTGAAACCTCAGTATTTCCTGAAGACCATATCAAAAAATTCATTCTAGCTATTAGACTAATGAATGTACAACATGAAGACATAGTATGCAGGATTTTTCCCTATACTTTTGAGAATTCGGCCTCCACGTGGTATTTTAACTTGCCTGTAGGGTCCATAACTAGTTGGAAAAAGTTTCAAAAGGATTTTTTAGATAAATTTGCAGAGGAACCCACTACAGGAGCTTTGATGGATGAGTTTTTCACTGTCACCGTGAGTTCAAAGGAGAATATTAAAAACTTCAATCAACGATTCACCACTATCTTAACAAAATTTCAACCCAAAGCTAAACCCACTTAGGAGTTGCAAATCGAAGTATACTCTAATGCTCTCCTAGCTTCCATTTCCATGTTTGTGAAGAGGGATGCCAAATCAACCTTAGCTGAGAATTTCGAGGAAGCCAAAACAATAGAATTCCAAATGAAGGGATGTAAAAATGTCAGGTCTCGTTAGTTAAGAAGGAAGTTCAACCTCCTCCCAGGAGAGGACTCTTATTGACCAGGCCCCAGGGAAAAAAATAGAACAAGGTGTTATCACTGAAATTTCATCTGCAACATCACATGAAAATGATTACAAAAATGAAACATTTCCAAACACCTATTAGCTCACCTGCAACACCAAAAATTCATTTCCAAGAGGCAAAAAATATACAACTAGACAAAAATTGACATGCGCTGAATCACTAAAGGAAGCGCATGGCCCAAAGAAGACCGTAGAGCGAAGAATGAGCCATATGTGTGACTGTTTATGAGAAAAGCCGCACACTCCTATGAACGACACATTTATGGTTCTTGTCATCCCCTCAACCACTTATGGACCAGCTCCCAACTTGATTTCACCCTCAAATCTGAGATGAATACAAATGGGGGGCTGGTCAAGGACCAAAGGGTGCCCTAAAGGGCCCCATGTTCACACCAAGAACAAGATGAATAATGCCTTGAAGTCATGATATAAATAGAGGCAATGGGTGCACTAAGAATTTAAGAATTTCATAGTATTGTTATGATTCCTCAATCCTCCTTCAAGAATCCTCTTTTCTTCTTGGAGCATTCTAGCAACATTCCAATAGGCCATTCCACTCACCTCTTGAGGAAATAGGCTAGGATTTCTTCACCATTTTATTTCTAGTTTATCATTGTAAGAAGAGCTCTCCAATAGGGAACTCAAGATCCCTCCCAAGGAGGAAGAGGGAATCCATAAGTCTTCATTTCTCTATGGTGTTTTGCCAACTAATATAGTTATCCATTGGTGGCATAATCTTGGTCATTTGGTTGATTGATTTTGTTTCAAAGTTTCTAATGAATGCTATTTTTATTTCCTTAGTTGTTTTTAGTTCATTTTATTTTTTATTTCATGTGCTTGGATTATCTAAATCATGCACTAACCTCTGTCTTGTCTCGCAGGCCCAACTAGACTTGTAAGTGCCCTTGTTTTGATCACCCAAGTGACGAAATGGACACAACAATTCTTACCCCAATTTTCTCGGCTACCTGAAAAGGTCCGAGACATATATTCTGAAACTTCGAATGCTTTCCCTTCGACTCATTTTCTCTGTCCCATTTCAGTACTAATTCTCCTACTTCAAAATTCTTCTCTTTGGCCTTATGCTTATCAAACCACCTTTTAACTATCTGCTGATGAGATACAAACTTTGATTTTTCTTTCTCCCTTTTTTCTTCCAGCATGAGGAGGGTATCAATTCATTGTTGTATAATTGATAAGGGTTGTCCTCTAGAATCTTGAGCAAGCTGAAGAGATGGGAGATATATCGTGTTTGGGAGAATGGATTCCTGTCCATATATCAAAAAGTATGGGGAATTCCCTATAGCTTCCTTGGGTGTTACTCTATCAGCCCATAAGGAATTATGAAGTGAACTGTGCCAATTCCTTTGGTTGTCTGCCATTTTTTTCTTTAATATCCTCACTAGGTTCTTATTGGTTGATTATGCCACTCTGTTTCCCTGTGGATAGTAGTTTGCAGAGTATCTGATTATGATTCCTTTTTCTAAAGAAAACTCTATTAATAGTGTGGAAGAAAATTAAGTGGTATAATCGAAAACAAGGATAGAAGGAATACTGAACCTTTTAATCAGATGTTGTTCTATGAATTGGATCACCACCTTTTAGTTTACATGAGTCAAAGGGACGACCTCTACCCATTTCATGAAATAGTCTGTGGAAGTCAGTATGTATCTATGTTTTTTTGAAGAACTCGGTGTAATTTATCCTTTGATATCTAACCCCCATTGATCGAATGGCCTGGAGACGACCACAAGTTGGAGTGGGAAAACTTCTCTCTTTTTCGTCCTCGGGCTTATTTGACAAGTTTTACAGTTTCTAGCATATGTGTGAGCATCCCTGAACAAGGTAGGCCAATAATAGCCAGCTCTCAGTGTTTTGTGAGTGGTGGTGTTCCCTGCAAAATGTCCACCTAGAAGACCATCATGGATCTCCTTCAGAACCTTGTCTGCATCTTCACATTCAAGACATCCTAAAAGAACCCAATATAATTAATGTGGAAGAACACCAAATTTATGAGGCGATATTGTGCTGATTTTAACCCGAGACCTCTCCTTTCCCTAGGGTTTAGGTTTTATGGGAAAGTCTCGTGATGAAGGAGATAAGTTAGTTTCTCATACCAAGACTCCTATCCTAGGGATACGTATAAAGCTTCACCACACCATAATACCAATTCATTCTCCCATCTGGGGTCTTCGTTTGCTTGGTCTCGGGCTTCAAATTCCAGTTTACATAATCCTTGTCCCTTAACCAATTTAGTAGGTTTTCTATCAAGATCGAATTCTTGGACTACTGCCATCTAGTTTCCTCTTCTTTCCCCCATCTTCTGGAGTAAATAGGGATCGGACTGCAGGGTGAGACATGATGACTTCAGTGTGGTTCTTTAGGATGTAATATCTGAAGTGTTTCACCACCTTGTATACCACATAAGCATACTTGTCTATAGCAGGGTAATTTAGTTCGACCCCTTGGATATTAGTGCTCTTGAATGAGATTAGGGCCTCATTGTTGTCATCATCCTTTTGATTCAATACTGCAACTAACGATTGGTCGGAGGAAAAAGTGTAGAGGAAAAAATCTTTGCTAAAGTCGGGACTTCGCATCACTGGAGATTGAGAAATTGCAATCTTAATATTGCTGAAATAACTTTTTTGTTCATCATCCCATTTAAATTCAACATATTTGCGAATCATTTTTTGTAAGGGTTTGATAGTTTCAGTGAAATCAGGGGTGAACTTTCTCACAAAATTTATTTTCCCAAAGAATGATTGCATAACCTTTTTGTTATGGGGTAATGGAAGCTGAGTTATCGCCCTAATTCATTCTAGGTCTATCCAAATTCCTTCTTGAGATATAATATGACCTAGTAGTTTCCCTTCCTTGACACCAAACATAGTTTTTTAAGGGTTTAAAGATATACTATATTTCCTACACCTCTCGAAAATCTTGGTTAGATTTTAGATGTGATCTTCTCTTTTCTTTGATTATACAATCACATCATCCAAATAAAATACTACACATTTGTTGATTAATCCTCGAAACGATATGTCCATGGCCCTTTGGAAGGTTTCCCCTACATTGATTAACCCAAAGGGCATGCGTTTATAAGAAAAGGTTCCCCACTTGGTTCAAAAGGTAGTTTTCAAATGGTCTTCCTTTTAAACTAGGACTTGGTTATAACCTGAAAACCCATCCAGTAGGGAGAAAATCTTAGAACCAGACACGGTATTAAAGAGTTTCTCCATCGGTGGGACTAGGTAGTTGTCCTTTTCTGATGCTCTGTTGAGGTTTATGAAATCTACACACAGGTGGATCTCCCTAGACTTTTTCCTGACATGAAACAAATTTTCTATCCATGCAGAATGTCTAACCTGGAAGATGATTTTATCATTTAGTAATTTTTTCAACTCGTGACACATGAGAGGCTCCAGGGATGGGTGGTATTTTTGGAGCTTTTGTTGGAAGGTTTTTACTCTGGGTTTTAACAGGATTGTGTGTTGAATGATATGAGTATCGTAACTTTTCAGATCTCGGTAGGACTATGAAAAAACATCTTGATATTCTCTGAAAATTTTGAGATAGGCCTTCCTTTCTTCTTTAGATATTGTCTTGCCGAGATTTATATTCTTAGGGTCCTCCAGGGTTCCTATATTAATGGTTTCATATGATGAAGACCCCCTACCTCTGCCTCGACAGGGTATGGTGACCTCTCAGTCTATAGATCGTTCAATCTCCTCGAGCTGGAACAACTCTTTGGGTTCTTGTTGGAAACTCTAACAAACAAATCCATAGGTCCTTGTGAAACTTGGCCTGTGCTAAGAAGCACTAGGCAAAAGCTTCTCTCACGTGACCATGGGCTGTGACCACATGCCTAACAAAAGGTGCTTCATATTTTGGGACCTCAGGTGTTCTTCTTACAAGCCATCCAACTCTCTTGAATCCTGATCTCTCGATTTTTGAATCCTCTTGGGGACCAAATCTGACGGTCCTGCTTTCTCCTCAATCGATGACTATGATCCTATTGCGACTTCACGTGTCGGGGAAATGAACATGAGTCAACTCCAACTCTCCATTCCCCAATATCCTGATCTCCGGGTTAAGCACTTATCCTCCGCTAGCTTCTCCCTTAACCTCCTCTTCGTGTGATCCTTTCTTGTGACTTGGGGCTACTACTCCAAGTGCATTGGGACTTCGCATTTCGTGAAAATGGAACACAACCCAATGCCTGTCCTTCAAAATCCTGATCCCAAAACTTCTAAAGTCCCCTCGCCCATATCAAGGGTTAGCGCTCTCTTGTGATCTGACGACCACTATCAAATTGCAAACTCGGGCCTTGCGAGTTATTACGATTCTCCCTTTTGACTTCTCTGATGTGTGAGTCAATGAAACGCTGACCGCTCGCCATGCATCCCTTTCGATGGATGGTTCCGATGATGTCGGGATTTTGTGACTTGTGACCTCCAAGTCAAAACCTCCTTCACATTCCCAACTCTCGATCCTCTGATGTGTGTGGATCTCCACCACCTATCACCCCAAATCCAACAATCCAGAAGGATTTAGTGGTTTCTCCTTTCGTGAGTTTTCTCCTCTTCTCCTTGCAAATATCCCAATGTACGATTCCATGAAAACCTCAGATCTATTTCCACCTCTCACCTCTGATGATGGATGGTCCTGATGATTTTAGAACGATCAATGACTGTGATCCTTTCGCGAGTTCACGTTTCACGAGTTCTTGAAAATTTCCCTTTGACTCTCCTGAGTCACGAGTTAGTGAAATGATGATCTGCTGCCACCTATGCTCAGACGATGGATGGTCCTGATGATTTCAAGACTTTGTGTTTCATGATGTCCACACTCCTGTGCAACTCTAATGGGTTAAACCTCGTGCATATTCCTCTATATCCAACGAATATTGCTCTGCACGCTCATATCTAACGGTCTAGATATGATCTTCACCTGGGCAATATTCTGGGTGTCTGGACATGAGATTCAATGGTCCATATCCCTTCCTATGTAGCTGATTTGATGGCTGCTGTGATCCTCCTCCTGAGCTTTGGATTTCTTCCTGACTTGGAAGATTTCAAACATTTCAAAGGCTTCAAACTTTGATTCCTCTGTGAGCCCTATGACTTTGGGTCTCGCCTATGTTCTGGAAACGTTATCTCTCCCGAGCTTTCGAACTTGAAACATTTTTCTCTGTTGCACACTCCTTGTGCTCTGACTAGACTTCATATGGCTATCTTTCAAAACTTTGTCCAAGTGTTGGCTTGGTGCACTCCTTGCACAGGTCTTCGTCCAGAGTATTTCAACAACTCTGTAAGTGTCTTCCTCCAACACTTCTGTTATCTCTGAACTCGAAATAGATTTATTCTTGTGAATTCCTTACACTTTATCGATGCCCACGTAGAAGATATCTATAGAGCCTTCAGTAACTCTGTAAGTTTCTTCTCCTTGACATTTCTTCTGTTCTTCTGTGCACTCCTTGCACTTTCTCGATGCCACCTGAAAGAGCTCTACATAGTTCTCAGTAACTCTATATCTCTGTTCTTTCTCTGTACAATTCCTCCTCTAAGGTATTTAGTAATCTTGAGGTTCCTCTTTGAGTTTGTGATCATTTTGGTGTGCCCTCCTGGCACATTCTTCCCTGACTCCACAGAGTTCAGATGTGCACTCTTTGTGCTAGCTACAAAACCTCCAATGTTCTGTTGTGCACTCCTTGCATAGCCTAAAGAACCCAGAGTGATCCTTCAAACTCAAACAAATATAGAAAAATATATATCCCTACTGTAAATGAAACTTATCATACATATACAACATTCATTCATGAAATTCATAAGCACATGAACAACAATATGCAGGAAAAAATTCTTTTCTATTATCTATGTGTGTCTATACAGATGTTTACAAAAACTGGACTATAACAGAGTCCCAGTTCTCTCAAGCTCTCTCTTAGAAATTATAAGACCTCCTAAGGCATTTCTCTCCCTACCTAAGATCTCTCTTCAATATACTAATTACAAAAGAGGGCTCCACGAGCTTATCCTCTTCACTGCCTTAGTGCTATTGCTATCTCAGTTATGACACCATACTTCTATGACTACATTTCATAAATGAATGTCCAGACCTGACTATGATCTGGACCTGCTACATGTAACCATTTAAGGAAACCCTATCCACTACCTGTACAAAGGTGTGGTTTGGCATTTATAATCCTTATAACATGATAATCCATATAGGATTATTTTAAATTTAAAAAAAATGGGAGGGTCGGTGCCTCTCCCTTTCTCCATTGCGCATCTGCGTATTGACATGCTGGCACATATGATGAGGTGGAGCGATGCTCCTACATCATACTCCCCTACTAGGAATATCATGAGCTTCTACTCATGAGATCCTTTTCTCTAGTTTTGAAATCCTCCTAGATCCCAAACTCTTCCTTGGAGTTGTCCTCTTACTCCTCTCCAGCTATGCTACTGCTATTACTGTGTCCTCTTCTTCTTCTTTTCTGCTGCTATGGTAGGCTCTCCTCTGTTCATCTCCCCTTTGCTAACTGATTTTTCTGAACTCAACATCAACTTCCTTATCTCCTCTATCACTCTGTCCAGCTACTCCAGTGGCTGGTTCTCCTTATGCAGTCTTCTCGGCTGCAACGCTTCCTCATTAGTGAGTAGATCATCATGATCCCTCATGTTGTTTTCTTATCCTATGGCATTATCTTTCCATTCTGCTGCAGACTTGAGTTCTGTAGTCTTGTCTCTGAGCTTCTTCTTAGCTTTCTCCTCTGACAGATTAGATTCTGCCATTTCTCCTTGTGCTGGATCAAGTCCAACTTCTTCCAACTACTCCTGGGGATGGTATGCTCCTCCATCTGTCTCCAATTTGATCTGATGGATGTGTAATATTTGCACCATAAATATTCTCTCTAGGTATTCTAATTCTGCATACAGATCAGCAAGGTCTATGCTATCTGCTTCTCTTTCTGTTGTAGGCTCTAGTGCTGCAGTCATCTCCTGTTCAGCTTCCTCGCTGAAATTTTCAAGCCATTTTTTTGAATTCTCTTCTCCTTTTGTTGGGGTAGACATCAATGTCTTCTCCATTTCTTCCTCTCCTCCTTGGGAAAATTCTAATATCTTCTCCTTCATCATGACAATCACCACTGTCTTTCCTTCTTCACATGCTTTGGCCTCAACTCAACTATCAGATAGGAGTATCTAAATTCCCCCAATGATCAGAATGCTCCTCTGATCCTCCTCCTAGATGGTGGAAGTATTTAGATTCTCATCATATTCATTCACATGGTCTGCAAATCCACATGAATATTTATCCATCATCACTTCTTGCTGACCTGAGCTCACTTCTGAGCTCCTGAGACTTTCAGATAGTCTCATTACTTTCCCCTCACCCACCTGGAAATTCAGGATTTCTCTTCTGCCCACTTGGTAGTCTATGAGATCAACCGATCCCATCTCATTTCCCTCCTAGAAATTTTAACTTTCAGCACTGCTCCTCTGGCAGTGTATGAGACCTTCCAATGATGTCTTTCCATTGCCCACCTGGCAACTTGAAAGTCCATTTCTGCCCACTTGGTAGTTTTTGAGATCCTCTACTAATCTCATATCATTGACCACCTGGAAATATGAATTTCCACTACTGTCCTCCTGACAGTCTATGATATCTTCCAATGATCTCATTTCATTTCCCACCTGGAAATATGAATATCCATCTCTTCTCTCCTGGCATTTTATGAGATCTTTATCTAATCTCACCTCCTCCTCATCACAGAGGTGTCTCCCAACTTCTGGTTCACATATGTGAATCATCTCCCCTTCTGTGTCACTGAGGTTTTGAGCATGCCTCAACCACCTCTTGAACAGTTGTTGTTGTCCTCTGGTCAACAATCTCTTGACTGGCCACTTCACCTTCTTCCTCATGGGCCACTCATACACCCAATGCACTTTAGCATCTCGCTTCATTTTTAATGTCAACTACTCCATCCTCGCTCTTATTTCAACGAGCTCCAAATCCATCTCTGGATTGAATTTCTGCTTGCGGCCTTCTCTTTGACCATGCTCATGGCCTTTAGTAGCCATTTCTACCTTCTACCTTCCCTCCTAGAAATTCTATGGATCACTCTACATCTACAAGCATCTCCATCTTCTCTCAGATCTCACTTGTCTATTTAAAGTTTCACTGCTGTTGTGCACGTGCAACAACCTTCTTACAGAGCATGAAAACTCTGCCTTCATTTCACTCGTTGTCTAGCGAAAAACTCCTGTTTGTGATACCACCCGATGTTATCAGGTCGTCTCCTTTAACCGTCTCTTCTTTTTCTGCTTCTAAAAACAAAATAACGACCTCCTCCTCTTTCTCTTTCGCCTGAAATCTACAGACGAGAAAGATCTCTGATACCACCTGATGGTATCAGACTATCTCTTCTTTAATTTCTTCTCTCCTCGGCCTACATAAATCAATTCTGCAAAAAGGATCTGATACCACCTGATGCATACCCCCTACCTCTACCTCGACAGGTTCTGTTGACCTCCCGATCTATGGATCATTCAAGCTCCTCGAGTTGGAACAAATCTTTGGGTTCCTGCTGGAACCTTCGAAAAACAAATCCACAGGTCCTTATGAAACTTAGTCTGCATGAACAAGCACTAGGCACAAGATTCTCTCACATGACCATAGGCTTTGATCGCATGCATAACCAAATGCGCTTCATATTTTAGGACCTTGGGTGTTCTGCATAATGGCCACCCAACTCTCTTGAATCCTGATCTCCTGATTTCTTAATCCTCTTGGGGACTAAATCTGACGGTCCTGCTTTTTCCTCGATTGATGGCTACGATCGTATCATGAATTCATGTGTTAGGGAAATGAATGTGAGTCGACTCCAACTCTCCATTCCTCGATATCCCGATCTCTAGGTTAAGCGCTTAGCCTCCGCAAGATTCTCCCTTAACCTCCTGTTCGTGTGACCCTTTCCTGTGACCTGGGGCTACTCCTTTGAGCGCGTCCGAACTTCGCGTTTCATGAAATTGGAACAAAACCCAATGTCTGTCCTTCAAAATACTGATACCTGAACTTCCAAAATCCCCTCACCCAGATCAACGGTCAGCGCTCTCTTGTGATATGATGACCACTATCAAATCACGAACTCCGGCC
>JASDQU010104048.1:306060-316860 GCA_032191745.1 Picea mariana
TGATGTGCTCCTCCTCCTGAGATTTGGCTTTCTTCCTGACTTGGAAGATTTCCAACATTTCAAAGGCTTATACCTTTGATTCATGTTCGGGCCCTGTGACTTTGGGTCTCGTATGCGTTCTGGAAACACTATCTCTCATGAGCTTTTGAAATTGAAAAAGTTTTCTCCTCTGCACATTCCTTGTGCTCTAACTAGCCTTTAGATGGATATATTTCAACACTTCATCCAAGTGTTAGCCTGGTGCACTCCTTGCACAGTTCTTCATCCTTTTTATTTCAACAACTCTGTAAGTGTCTTCCTCCGACACTTCTCTTATCTCCAAAATTGAAGTAGAGTTCTTCTCGTGCACTCTTCGCACTTGCTCGATTCCCACCTAAAAGAGCTCTAGAGAGACTTCAGTAACTCTGTAAGTGTCTTCTCCTCGATGCTTCTCTTTTCTCATAACTTGAAATAGATTCCTTCTGTGCACTCCTTGCACTTGCTCGATGCCACCTGGCAGAGCTCTATAGAGTTCTCAGTAACTCTGTCTCTCTGTGATTTCTCTACCCAGTTCCTCCTCTAAGGTATTTAGTAACCTTGAGGTTCCTCTTTGAGTTTGTGATCACTCTGGTGTGCCCTCCTGGCACGTTCTTCCCTGACTTCGTAGAGTTCAGATGCACACTCCTTGCACTGGTTACAAAACCTCCAATGTTTTGTTGTGCACTCCTTGCACAGCCTAAAGAACCCAAAATGATACTTCAAAATCAAACAAAGATAGAAAAATATATATCCCTACTATAAATGAAACTTATCATACATCTACAACATTCAATCATGAAATTCATAAACACATGAACAAAAATATGCAGAAAAAACAACTTTTCTATTATCTCTGTGTGTCTATACAAATTTTTACAAAAACTAGACTGTAACAGAGTCCCGGTTCTCTCAATCTCTCTCTCAGAACTTATAAGACCTCCTAAGGCCTCTCTCTACCTACCTGAGATCTCTCTTTAATATCCTAATTACAAAAGAGGCTCCATGAACTTATCCTCTTCACTGCCTTAGTGCTATCTCTATCTCAGTTACGACACCATACTTCTATGACTACATTCCATAAATGAATGTCCAAAACTGAGTACAATATGGACCTGCTACAGGTAACCATTTAAGGAAACCCTATCCACTACCTGTACAAAGGTGTGGTCTGGAATTTATCAGCCTTACAACATGATAATCCGTATAGGATTATTTTAAATTTAAAAAAAATGGGAGGGTCGACACCTATCCCTTTCTCCATTGCATGTATGCGTGTTGGCGTGCTGGCGCACATGCTGAGGTGGAGCGATGCTCCAATATCATCGTACATGGGACAAGAAATTCTTGTCTTTCTGTTCATTGACCCTTTAAACCTTTCCCTTAAGTCAAAAAGGTTTTCTAAATTGCCTACACCTTTCGGTATTGTGTAAGACCTCGGTTTGTTAGTCGATTGGTGGTCAGTTTCAACTAATTGTGCCTAAAATATTTCATCATCAATAGCCAGATATTTAAAATTATCCTGATTGGTTAAGAAGTTTATGATTTTTTCATCGCCTTCAAAGACCTTCTAATTGGAAATATTGTTGGGCACCGACGGTGTGTAGAGTAGCTCCATAGTGAACCAAGAGGCTTCATAGTCTTCTAAAGGGGATAGCCTTGAGGCAACAGTGGCCAGAGAATCCAAACGAGTGTTTTTTCTTTGGGGATCGCTGTAGTGTTGAAGGCTTCAAAATGTTCTATTAGTCTATGCACTTTTTGTTGGTAATTCCTCAGGTGGGGAGAGTTGCAATGTATAGTGTTCCTTGTCTAATGATGATTTCAGAGTCTCCAAAAACCTTTAGTTATTTAACGTTTAAGTCTATGGATTTATTTAGTCATTGTACTAGAGCTTCATATTCGACGGTGTTGTTTGTGCACTCAAATTCTAGTCTGCAGGACATGAAATTTCGTTTACCTTTGGGATCAATGAGGATGCAAATTGCTCCTGATCCTTCTTGTGACTTAGATCCATCAAAGTACAAGGTCTATACTTGTGAGAGAAAAACATTAGTTTCTTTTTTCCTACCACTTTCCTCCTTTCCTCCTATCTGCTTCATGGTTTCAGAAATAGGTTCTTGACAGAAGAGGATTTTTCCTTCCCTCGTCGACAAATTTTATTGAAAATTCATTTCAGAGTTTTGGGCAAGAGGGACATTAGATGAGAGGGGGGAGAAATTCTTGAAATCAGAGTTGCGGGAATAATTTCCTAGTACGGGGAAACCTGTCGAAGAGGGTTCATTGAGGGTTTCTAGGTCGGTGACAATATGTTTTAAATATCTTTCCCTATCGATCCTGATCATATTTGTGTGTCCCTTTAATGGAAACCAAAGGTGAGCCTAGTATATACTAAAGTATCTATTTAACTTCTCAGACCAATCTCGACTAAGTAGAAATCCATAAGCTTTTGGGATATCTACTACGATGATTTCAATCACCTGAACAAAATTCGGGTGTGTCTCCATCCTGATCATGATATCTTTGAGCTCTCCCATAACCCTCACCTAGGTTATGTCTAGTTGTATCAAATGTTTATCACTTTTGAGAGGGACCGCATTTAGTTTCTTTCATATAGACAATGGCATAACATTAGAGGATTCCCTTGAGTCAACCAAACAATTGTGGAGGTTTCTTTTGAAGACTTCAAATGTCAGGAGGAACAGTGGGACAAAAGGATTTTCCTTATTATCTTCAGAGCAAGTGGTCATAGTTGGTTTATTTCTTAGATCTGAGAGGGATGGATTATCTCCTTGGGCAGTGCTTGTTGTAGGATTTTCTATTGACTTCAATGCTTGTAACACAAATTCCTTTTGCTGGGGGATTCTACACATGTCCATGACCAATATATTATCCTTTAATTTTTTCAAATATTCTACTATGTTGTATTCTAGCTTGAGCGATTCTTGGGTATGGATATTTATAGGATTTATTTGGGAGAAAAAATATTCTTTTGGGTGTTCAGATGTTTTTTTCCCCTTGAAGTGTGGGCCACAGTAAGGTCATTTGAGGCCGGGTGACCCCTACTTCGCGTTTTCATAGCCAAGACCTTTGCGAGTGGTTCTTGAACCTAAAATAGATCATCAGAAGGCATTGGTAGGTCAGGGTCCCAAATCAACATGGTTGTTTCTTCCGGTGGATCAAATTCTTCCTGATCAAAAATATTCATAGCTGATCCACTTGATTGTTCGGTAAGGGAAACCTCATCTAGAAACTGGTTTTCCATCAAATTCATGGCATGTACCCATTTTGGGCAATCTCTTTCATAATTTTTTTCTTGGTGATAGGTATAGAAAGAGTCAGATGCTATATTTCCTAGATCGATGTTTAAGTTGGCTAGGGGAGGTTCAATTGCTTTGAATGGCGGATTTCTTTTAAAAAAGGGTTTATAAGGCCTATGGCCTGGGTTTCCTTCCCCTGCACTTCTTTCCATGTCTATAATTTTTTTTGATAACTTATTTACCATGCGTTGTAGGTATTCTATGTCTCCACTTCCTTTTTTAGGACCTTGTGTTGTGTCCGTTTCATCACTTGGGTGAGAAAAACAAGGGCACTTACAAGTCTAGTTGGGCTTGCTAGATAAGTCAGAGGTTAGTGCATGAGTTATATAATCCAAGCACATGAAATAAACAAGAAAATGAACTAAAAACAACTAAGGAAATAAAACTAACATGCATAAGAAACTTTGAACCAAAATCAATCAACCAAATGACCAAGATTATGCCACCAATAGATAACTATATCAGTTGGAAAAACAACGTAGACAAAGGAGGACTTATGGATCCCCTCTTCCTCCTTGGGATGGCTCTTGAGTTCCCTATTGGAGATCTATTTTTACAATGATTAACTAGAAAACAAATGGTGAATAAATCCTAGCCTATTTCCTCAAGAGGTGAGTGGAATGGCCTATTAGAATGTTGCTAGAATACTCCAAGAAGAAAAGAGGATTCTTGAAAGAGGATTGAGGAATCATAACAATACTATGAAATTATTAAATTCTTAGTGCACCCATGGCCTCCATTTATAGCATGAATTCAAGGCATTATTCAACTAGTTCTTGGTGTGAACAAGGGGCCCTTTACGGCCCCCTTTGGTCCTTGACCAGCCCCCCATTCGGATTCATCTCATATCTGAGGGTCAAATCAAGTTGGGAGTTGGTCCATAAGTGGTTGAGGGGCCGTCAAGAACCATAAATGCATCGTTCACAGGAGTGTGTGGATTTTCTCTTACACAGTTGCGCATATGGTGCATTGTACGCTCTACGATATTCTTTGTCCCACACATTGTGAGTGCACGTCCTTTAGTGATTCAACACATGCCAATTTTTGTCCAGTCATATAATTTTTTCCTCTTGGAAATGCATTTTTGGTGCTACAGGTGAACTAATAGGTGTTTGGAAATGATGTATTTTTGTAACCATTTGCATGCGATGTTGTGGATGAAATTTCAGTGATAATAGATGCCCCCTGATGTGTGAGGTTAGGAGCATACATATAGCTGAAATACATCAATGTTTCTTCTACTTAGAGTACCATTGTAATGAAGAGTGTTGATAGTAACTACAAGAGAGATCCCATCAGAGGGAGAGGGGAAACTGTGAGACCCAAATTTGTCTTTAGGGAGATAAAAGAAAATCTGTATACAAACGAGGTGGGCATGCCCCATGCTCATGTCATGTAACTTAAAAATGTAAGATAGAAACTAAAGTTGTATGTTGATGTAGATAACTGTAGCACCCTCTGGAGCGGTTTGATAATGGCATATGAAAATTATGATGGTGAACATACTCTGAAAAGAGGCAAAGGATGCATGTAAGAAGTGTCGATGACTCATAGGCATTGATGACCTAACAAATTTATGGGTCTTAGGCTAGTATAAAGAAATTGTGATAGTCACATAGTAATACCAACCGTAACATGAGGTTTTGTTGAATTTTAATGTTATGGGGGTCAACGACATTAGAGAGTAATGATGGTTCTCTCTGTGCTGTCCAAGACTCCTCATTGTAAAGGTAATGAGAGTCAATATACTGTCTCCCTTTTGGAAACTGTGCTGATGTTGACAGAAAGGGAGACGCGACTCGGAGAAGCAAAGAGCTTCATGAAATCCACTAGATAAGATCAGGAACTGATAGGGAACATGGATGAAGTCAATATACAGTGAGACTCAAGACTTCCCTTGGTTGGGGGTGTGTTATAAAGATGATTGGAAGAAACCATGAAACTGTATCTAGTATCAGGGGGATGACTAGACATAAGGTTAATTGTGTCAAAGGCGTGACAAAGTGGAAAAACTTAGAGATCGGGGGTACATGGACTATGGGATACTGAGGGTTTATGGACGATGTCAATGTGAGTAGAGGATAGTGAATGCCCCAACCAAGGGAGACATGGGTTGCTTTTCCAAAAAAAGAAGGTCGTCAAGGGTGACAAAAAAAAGCTAAGTAAATGCTGGAAACAAAGGCTTTTTACAATTACTAAATAAATAAAGAATAATTTTGGATGAGTGTACAGATACAGAAACAGGTGCCCTAGTTCAAGATGGCTTGGCCTTTGAGGGTGCAAGTGGTGTGGAGAACTGGTGGAGGGTGGGGGCCCCATGGGTGGGTTTCTGTATGAGGTAAATGAATGGAGGGAAATCTACATATGGGAAAAGTAATTGTGGATGAAATGGAGGGTTAAGTATAATAAAGAGGTGCAGTCAAAATATAACCAAGATGAGATAACCTGGGAGTCCATTGGGAAATATAGCAAAATGATGAGAAGGATTATGTGGCTGATTCTCAGAAATGCATAATACTATCGAGACTCTCATCCCTAGGGGGTGAAAGAAACATGAGTGTCAAAGTTACAAGGGGGACTATGAATGGGACAACTCATGCGGGGGAGACTGCTACCGGGTGACAGTGCCAAAATGCAACGGAGGTGAAGGTACTGCAGAGCCTGATGTAGGGACCCTAAAGGTGAATGTCAGAGGTTGTGACTAAGATATGCATTTGGTATTCAGAGGGAATGATTACATGCTAGTGTCGATCATATACCTGAAGGGGCAGTGCTGGGTTGTGATGACCAAGTACTTGCATGCATGAAAACCGAATACCTGACGTGAAAAATATCTGAAGATAAAGAACATGTAACAATTATTTGATAATTTTGAATATGAGTATGTGTACCTAGATGTGATGTGAGAAAAATTCTCCCCGGGGGCTGAGTTTAGATGGGGACCCGAGGAATGTGACTGTGTGGGTGGTGGGATCCTGATCCCGTGGCAGAAGACAGATCATGAAACAGAGACTCTGAGCTCCTGTAATTGAGTGTGGAAGTTTGGAAAAAGAGACTATATATGGTTGTGGGGCCCACAATTCCACCTCATTGGTACCTGCTGCTATACTGAATCGATGAGTGCTGTGGTTGATCAAGGGAGTTGGATCAAATTGTGTAACTCGGGAAGAGAAGGAAATTTATTAGTGGGGTGTCCTTCTCTTTTGAATAATGCACAAGGAGGTTGAAATCAGGGAGGGAGTGGAGCGGTGGGATCTTTATTCTTCTGTCTTCCCCTAGCTGTAGCCATGGTGCTGGTGATTGGGGGTGAGGGTGGTGTGGCTGAAGTTAATACTGGAATCTGCATCAGGATTCCCTCTGATTGGGGAGGGATATATGGTTGAGGAACCATCCTGGGTGGGTGTAGATACCATACCAGAATGGTGAGCACCATGTTGGGAAGGGTAAGCTTTGCGGCTACATGAAAATATTATACTCTCGGTGGGGGGTATAAGAAGGAAATTTGAGTAATGGATTTGGGGATTGTTTCCCAAATTGGGATTTGCCTCATGGAAAGGGTGAAATCAGGGATAAGTGGTGTCGTAGGGTTCTCTAGTAATTCCTGAGGTATACTTTCTTCAACTGGTGGGATGATGAGGGGTGGATAAGTCTTGGTGGGAGGAATGGTATCTCCGGTTTTTGTTCCATCGAAAGATACAAAACACACTTGTGCTATGGGGTGTATGAGAGGTGGTGCTCTATGGTATGACCCCAACAAGGATGGGTCTTTGAAAATTATGGGGCCCATATCCATGAGTGGATATGCGTCAGAACTAGTGTGGACAAAAGGCAAGATGTTATCGATGTTAGCGAAGTGGTTAGGCTCATAATGTGAAAAATAGTAGATTGTGATGATTTTCCTGTTGTGGGGGACATCATCGTTCAGAACATAGAAGAGGCTACTGCCTTCATAGCGTACATTTAGCTACGTACAAACAAGATGTTGTAATAGAGCGGAGTGTCGATAACCTCAATGTCGATAATGATGATTTTTCCCTCGAGTTCAACGGGGACATTTTGAAAGAGCCCTTTAGGGGAGGATGGTCAACCATCATAAGCTCTCAAAGTGATGGCGGATGGTACTAGCTTAGGGGAGCCAAGTTTTTTCCATACAATTTTGGACATGATGCATGCGAATGCACCTTCATAAATGATACATCAATGAACCATGATGTTCCAAATCTTAATTGATATCTAGAAAGATACCAAAGTGGGCAGATGAGGTTCCCCACAATCTAGATCAAATGTGATGATTCTAGTATCAGTTGGGTCGACTTACTCCAAGGCAGAAAGAAAGGATTTTTGTTGAGTTGGACAGGTTTGGAGGACCTCCAATACTGACATGGCTACAGGGGATTGTGCCAATTCATCAACCATACTGTAATTATGTCTCACCCTAGCCTGAGGGTTGTTAAATTCCGTCATAACGGGATGTGAGGGATATGAATGGAGGGTTCAATGTTAGGGTGTGGAATCATCAAGGGATTTCCGGATGTAGCTGGAGATGATTTTAAAGTGGTGGGATTAGATTTAGGGGGTGCTCTATATTGATGACCGTGTGTTTGCAGAAGAATTTCTTCTTCGCTAGTGAGGAGGATATTGCGATCCACTGGGTTTCCAGGATTTTGATACTGTCCCATTTATGGTGGGGCAGGATGTATCTCCTATTGGGTATTCATCACACCTTGGTGTGGACTAGGGGTTTTCAACACATCCAGGGGTGGTTTTTACAAATACTGTTGTGGGACCTACTGAGGAGAAGGCGACACTAGAGGACGTGGCGCGTTCATGGAGTCTTTCATTCATTTGAAGTTGGAAATTTGGGGGCGATGGTGAGTGTAATGGCCATGCTCACTGCAAAGAGCGTAAGGGAAGTTTTTCCAGAGGTTGTTGTTGTTTTTCCTCCCTTGTAATTTGTTGTTATTGTCCCCTTGGGGGTTCTGGTTACCCTGATTCTGGTTTCCCCCAACAGGTTGGTTTTGATGGGGGTTATTTCCCCCTGGTCCTGAGTTATTATTGTTTCAATTTTTTCCCTTCTTTTCGGCATTATTTGACTGATGGGCTAGATTTTCTGTATTCAACTGTTCAAAAGTATGAAATTGTTGAATGAGAGAGGGATGAACAAAGTTAATTTCGGCATGTGGTTGTCCTTGTGGAGGAGCAACCGGCTGTGGAGGACTAGGAAATGGAAAATACAGGTTGTTTTGTGGAAATGATCTGTAGGGTGCATATGAAGGTGTAGCACTTTCACTAGTGCCTAGGTTATAAGATGAGGTATAAGGGGCACCTGAACTTGGTTGAGAAGTCGGGCGCATGATGGGTGCCAACAAGGGTCCACTCATGGGTGGAGGGAGAGAAATAGGATATGGCTGTTGGTAAAGGGGAGGGAAATAAGACAACCCTCCATATATTGGTAGATATTGGGGTGTAATGTACATAGGTGGTGGTTGGATGTATGTATTATGGTGTGTTGTGGTACCAATCAATCCATCCGCCACATGAGACATCCCGGGTTTGTCCTGGCCGAATGGTATAGGTCTCGGTGCATTAGGTATTACTGTGTATAAGTAACCCGACTGAGCATAAATGAGGTCGTAATGTTGAGCCTTGTTGATGGATTCCTCTTTGGTTTGGGGGAAGGTGGATGACACATCTTTGGCAATGATAAAGACAAGTGATTTGAGAATCCAATCAAGACATTGTTCTTTGGTGGTTTTTTCTTTGCATAAACTACGTCTCCGATGCCATTCGTGAATGTGTTCGAAAATATGGGTAGCCGAGGTTTGTTTGCACTCAGAGTGCAGTTCTATACCAGTGTCACGATGAACTAGTAGTTGAAAGAAGGCCAAAAATGCCTTGGCCAAGGATTAAAAAGTCACACGGGACCCTGATTTTTCGTCCACATACCATTTGGCTGATGGACCAGTGAGTGTGCATTGAAATAACCTTAAGTGGAAGGAGTTTTCCATCACGTTATTTGAAGAGCACCATAAGTGGAAGGTCATGACATGGTTGGTGATATCTTCCCCCGATTTTCCTTCAAATTTGGGAATGTATGAAGGTAGTTTGGTAGGCATATTGGGCCATGTGGGATCAAACAATATAGGGTCATTCATGAGTTTACTCAAATCAAGAATGTTGAGGGACACAAAATATGGCATGGGGGGTGGCGGTGGAGGATTAGTTCCATCCATGGTGTGAGCAGATAGTGGACTTGACCCTTGAGGGGGATTTTGTGGGGTTGCACTTGTCCCTTGAGAAAAAGTTTCCCCCCCACTTCCTTGTGAAGGAGAGCTAGTGGATGTATTGCCTTGGTAATTGGACCCAAGCAAGGTGGAACCAAGTAAATCTGATCCCAAAATAGTGGCACTCACTGAGGTGTGATATGGTTGAGCTGGTGAGTTGGAAAGACTAGGAACTCCTACTAGAATAGGAGGGAGATTTTGCAAGCATCTGGAACGATGGGGAATTTGTGGGTCCCCTATGATGTACGAATAGCAAAGTGAATGTGTGAAAATGGTGATGAGAGCAATAAATGAACAAGAGACTTGTAAAATTTGTACCTTCACAATATACTCACAATCGCATGTAATCAAATGAGCATCATACATAAATCAACAACAAATAAGCATACATGTGGGTGGGTGGATTTTGTCCGCATGGGAGAACAAAGAAAACAAATGATCATGTCCTAAAAATATGTAACATCCTTCCTCTCAAATAGCATTGGACCTTCCAATAGCCCTCAACAGTGGGGTCTGAATCCATTGGAAGAGGAACTAGTGAAGGATGAAACAATTAGTTATAATGAGGGGTAGAGGGTGCATATCCCAAAAGAACTATCGATATTTCTTAATAGCCACACAAAATCTGATCAAGGTGCAATTGCAGCCCACAATTGACACCTAGGTGGATGTCCTAAATTTGGCCACTGGGTACCTCGATCAAAGTGTGACATTTATATTTTCAACCTTAGAAATGGGTCACGGGCTAGATCCTTTCCAAGAGTTGGGTGACTCAAGGGGGGATGCATAGAACAACCAGACCTCAGCCTTCAAACCTTCACGGGTATGTCCCTGCCTTATGGTGTTAGGAACACTTGACTTGGAGGATTTAAAAGTTCCCTATTTTTCAACTTCTAATGTTTGAAAATGTGAGAATTGGATAACGGGGGGTTATTTGGATGCCTACTCCCGAGATCCTAACTAGACTAAAAAATTTCTTTTGGCACCTCCTGTGGAGGAAAAATTAGTGAGTTTTTAGAATTTGTTTTAGATGTAGTGGGTTGAGAGATTGGGGGTGTGAACCAATATCATTTGAATTAAGTGGGTGTGGCTAATTTCTTCAAGAAATAGTGGGACATTTCGGAGTTCCTTTGGAGAAGAACTACTTAAACCTCCACAATTCAAGATGAAATTATGTGAGTGAG
>JASDQU010104048.1:316960-335239 GCA_032191745.1 Picea mariana
CTTAGTGGATGTTAATCATCATCATCATCATCATATTATATATGTTTGTATATTACAAAACATATATGTTTTGTATATATGCGTTAATGGAACCTGGGCCAGGCCCGCGGGGGGGCTGGCGCGATGTCGGGCATTGTGCCAGCCCCCCGCAGGCCTAGCCCAGGTCCCGTGGGCGCCCATCATAACTTGTATTTATTTTTTCTAGTTTAAAATTTTAATAAATATAAGTTATATGCATATCATTGATTTTATTTTCACACGTAATGGCGCATGCATGAAAACTTGTATTTATTTTTTTTAATTTAAAATTTTAATAAGTGTAAGTTATATGTATATCATTGATTTTATTTTTCGAAAGGACACTTGACACACAATGTATAAAAAAATTATATTTGGCATGTAATGTATAAGAAAAACGGTTTTGATAGCCCATGGTGACAACGAATTTTGAATATCAAATTATCGTGACATAGTAGGTTTACTCTAAGATTAAGATTAGGTTTACTCTAAGATTGAGATAAAAGGATATGAATGTATTATGGGGATTTTTATCTCAACACTACAATGGAGATAAACCAAATGAATTCTATGATGATCTTACATTTGATGCCTCACATTTAAATAAAGCATGATTTTCATTTTTTTACCTTTTTGGATTTTTGGCTTCGATACTAAGTTTTTATGTCTTGGTTTTCCACTTAAATAAATAAATTACAATTTTACTAATTAGTTGTGGTTGTTTAACAACAAATTTATTTAATAAGTTTTGATTTTTTTTCTTTTCACTTAAATAAATAAATTATAAATTTACTAATTAGTTGTGGTTGTTTAATAACTTTATTTGGTAAGTTTTGATGTCTTGGCTTTTCACTTAAATAAATAAATTACAAATTTACTAATTAGTTGTGGTTGTTTAACAACAACTTTATTTGTTAAGTTTTGATGTTTTGGATTTTCACTTAAATAAATAAATTACAAATTTACTAATTTTTTTTTGTTTCTTAATTGGTTCGGACTTTTTTGGCATCGGGATTAACCTTTGGCTTGAGAAACCACGACTCAAGGGCATCTAAGCCGTCAAAATCACCCGGGGATTGCACCCGGCCTAAGCCACACCAACCCTTAACATGGTTGGATTTTTTGTCCCCGCAGGTTTTGAACCGGTGACTTTTCAACACGGAGTGGCTTAACAACACACTCCGTCACCGACTGTCCTACACCTCGGGGACTACAAATTTACTAATTAGTTGTGGTTGTTTAACAACTTTATTTGGTAAGTTTTGATGTCTTGGTTTTTCAATTAAATAAATAAATTACAAATTTACTAATTAGTTGTGGTTGTTTAACAACAAATTTATTTGGTTCGAGCATGGGGTGTTTGGCCTTGGTAAATTATGTGTTAGGATATCTCTAGCATATGTCCCTATGTTATGTCCCTAAAACATTGCAGACTTATGAAACTTATATCACATGTTGAAAGTGTTTTGGCCTCGCTCTGAATAGACGAGAATCTAAGTTTTACGAATTCATCCTCACTATGAGTAGACAAGAATCATAACTAAGTTATGATTCATATCATAACTTAATTAGGAATCATATATTATATATGTTTTGTATATACAAAACATATATTATATATGTTTTCTATAAATTTGATTTTTTTTTTTATATATTTATGAAAACAAATTATTTTTTTAAGGTGTTTTAATTTAGTTTAGTTAAATATGTTGTATTTTAGATTTTTTTTTAATATTTTATTGAACTTTGGTGTTTTTTTTAGTTTATTTTTTTATTTTTTATTTTTTTTAAATTTGAAGGCTTTTTTTTTCTTTTTAAAAAAAAAAAAAACTTATTTTAATCTTAAATTATTGTTTTCCGACCAAAATTTATATTTTTCTTATTTCTTTTTAGTTTTTCTTTGGTTTTCACCGTTTTGTTAAGGTTTGTTGTTTTTTTTTTAAATTTGGATTTTGAATATATTTTTTTAAATGTATTTTTGTCTTCATTAAAAAATATGTATTTGTCAAGATTTTATCTTTTCTCTTTATTTATTTTTTAATGTAAATTTAAGAAAAAAAAAAAGTTTGTAAATAAATTTTCAAGTGACCATTTAGGATCCAATTTTGGGTTTTTTATTTGTGTAGGGATTTGTTGTCAAGGGCACATTTTGAATTAGGTCGTAATTAGCTGTAATTTTAACGTTTAGAAAAAACATTTTGCTTTAGGTAGCGTCATGTTTTTATTTAGGTGTTTATTTTAAGGTTTTTTTAAGCAACTATTTTATGTTTTAAGGCCATGCTTGAAAAAGTTTGTAATTTTTCCCCGGCCAGAAAAAATGGTGCTATCGATAGGACCACATTTTGATTTCGGGGTTGATTTTAGAATTTTTTGAGGAACCATTTTATCCTTTCAGCCCATGCCTGAAAAAATTTGTAATTTTAACTCTGTTACAAAAAATGGTGCTATTGGTAGCACCACTTTTTGATTTGGGGGTTGATTTTAAAGTTTGTTTGAGAAGCCATTTGATCCTTTAAGCCCATGCCTAAAAAAAGTTGCAATTTTGACCCGGTTACAAAAAATGGTGCTATCGGTAGCACCACTTTTTGATTTGGGGGTTGTTTTTCATGTTTTTAATGCAAAAATATGGGTTTTAAGGGCTAGAGTTCTCGTTTTGAGGTCACAGTTCTCATTAAGTTGGTAACTATGTTTACAGTGGAGAAGAGGCAGATATGACGGACAAAGAGCATTCAGAACCCGCTAGGGAAAAGGAAGAGGAAGCTAAAGAACTTCGTCGGGAAAAGCCAGAAACCTCAGGAACTGCGCAGACTATTGAAGTAAGTACTATTAATACTCCTATTGGTTCAAGAACATTGAGAAATCAGAGTAATCAGAGTTACTAGACCATTCAAAGTACTATTACTAGTAGTCCACCGCATACTCAGAAAGGAAACCTAGGAAGATCTATGGAAGATGAGATGAGACTCCCTATCTTTAGGGGAGATGGATCTGAAGATCCTGATCAAGACTGGTTTTTGTGTGAGGCCATATGGAATATTAAAAATGTCACCGACGAAGCTGTCAAAAGAACCCAGTTTAGTACTATCCTTCGGGATCATGCACTAAGTTGGTACATGAAGCTTGTCTAAGGACTTGCACAACCTAAGCCGCTGAACGAGATCAAGAATGCATTGATTGCAGAGTTCAAGAAACCCAAGTTAGAATCACAATGTATTACAGAGATAAAAGAGATCAAACAGAAGGTAGCCGAACCTGTTTGGGAATTCGATCAGAGATTCAAGACCTTAACAGTCTGATTGACTTTTCAGATCCAAGATGAGTAGAATAAAGAGTGGTTTATTGCTGCCATGTTACCACACATCAAAGTTCCTTTGATGCAACAGAAGAATGCTTCGCAGGTTGAGGTGTTGGAGATCACCATGGAGCTAGAATCAACCCCTATGGGAGAACCAGCTCAAGTATGAATCAGATCTTGAGTTAGATAACTAGCTTGTCTCTGCAGGTCTAAGATATGAATAAAGACAAGGGAAAAGATAAAAGAGAAGACATCTGGTGTGTCAAATACAGATAAAAGGGCCATGACAAGGAACACTGTCCCCTATTCCATGAATACTTTGCCTTTGGGGCTTCAATCCCTTTGAAGCAAGTCACTTTACCCTAGTGTGAAGTATGCCGAAATAGACATCGCCCTAGTGAGTGCTATTACATGAAAAAGTACGTTCAGACTCCTACAAACTTGTACTGCATGCTCTGTAATTTTGTAGGACATGATGATAGGGATTGTAGGGATTACGATCTCATGCATGAAAGGTCAAGATATGTATATAAAATTCAAGATGAAGTACAACAAGAAGGAAACACTACGCAATATAACTCCCCTGGGAGAGGAAACTTCAATCCTTGTGATGGATTCAGAGGACAAGGACGAGGAGGAGGTATGGGTTGAGGTTGAGGACAGATCATCTATTACAACTACACACAACCAGGAAACCTCTCAAGGGACTGTCAGAACCCTTGCACCACTTGAATCTATTGCAACTCTTTCGAACACATTATCAAGGAATGTCCAACATTGTTGGATAAACTTCAAGAGAAACGAGGACCTCAACAGAACTCACAGATACAATTGATCAAAGATGAACCTCGTGGAGAAGACTCTAGAGTTGCTGTTATTACTAGAGGAGGCACTGTTATAGAAGAAGATAGACTGATCCAAGGAAACACTACAAAAGAATCAGGAATGAGGAAAGCTGCAGAGAAGACCCAAACCTTTGATGCAAAGAAATAAAGACAAATATTCGAGGAAGAACGAAAAGAGTTCAAAGGAGGCCAAGGCTCTTCATCAAAGACACAACTAGAAGTAAGGGAATATGGAATGCCTCAGGCATTTGATCAGTCTGCTTCACCAAGAGAAGGAAAATAGGTAAGAAAGCTCATGGAATTTCTATATACTTTTATTAAGTTGATTCAGGATGAGAGCATTGTACAAGAACTACAAAATTTAATTAGACAATATGAGATAGGAAAGATAGACCCCTTACTGAATAGGGAAGTACACCAAATCGCTAAAAAGAGAAGAAAAAATAAGGAGTTACATTTGAATGCTCAAATAGGTGAACATGATATAGACTATGTGGTCCTTGACTTAGGGTCGGAGGTCAATTTCATAACGAAGCAAAATTGGGCATTGATGGGAAAACCAAGGTTGATCTATTCCCCTATTAGGCTCAGGATGGCTAATTAGCAAGATGTAAGCCCCTTTGGTAGACTGGAACATGTCCCTGTGGACATTGATGGAGTAAGAACATTTTCAGATTTTTAGGTAATTGAGATAGTTGATGACAACTGTCCTTACCCTGCACTGTTAGGAATTGATTGGGATTTCAATAATTCCACTGTGGTTGATTTAAAGAAAAGATGAATGACATTTGAAATAGATGGCCTTAGGGTCATTGCGCCTTTATATCTAGATGAAGGACATCGATACACAAAACCCATCAGAGAGGAAGACCATGCATATGAACTGGAGAACATATACAAACTAATAGCTAGACAACATGATTACATTAATCCTACGGCCGATGGAAACCTAAGTTGGCGAAGTGACAACACATGTTCATCAGACTCAGAAGAAGCACTGGAGAATTGGAAGAATAAAATGTATGAGGTATCTACAAGAATATGTGCTAGATTAACTTGAGAAGTTTGTTGGATCGACACAATAGTAAGTAACTTCTCCACCTTTGATTGTCTGAATCCTTTAGAAACCTTCTTGTCATACTTTGAAGAAAGTTTACTAATCCAACAAAGATTGTTGGTGATGGATGAGGCCCTGAAAGAAACCCCAGCAAGATGGTGGGGGACACACAAAAGAAATATTACAGACTGGATACAATGTCATACCTTGATGACAGTGCTGTTCATAGCATAAGTAGAAGGCTGTGAAGTTTGGTACACAGGTCAAAGCTGCCCAAAGGACCATGTGAGAAGCTACGAGGAATCTTGGAGAAACATTTCTCCAGAACAGTGGGTACACAAATTCATTAACACAATGGACACGACACCTATCAACTGGTACCTTCAAGTAGAGTTGTGCCTCATCACTATAGATTGGAAAGGTATGACTCAAAATTTTGTAACCAACTTCTTATTTGAAATTCAATATCCTTCAGTAGATCAAGCATTGCATATTGTAAGACAAAAAGTATTTGAGGAGGCAACTAACCTCCCTTTGGAGCAAGAAGAGGAAAAATGGACTGTGCCTCTCCAGAAACTACAAGGATGTTACAGCATCAATGTTGAGGAAGACGATGATCTGAGGAAGGTGAACATCGCAGAAATAGAAGGCCAGAGAGATGTGGAAGGATCTGGAGTTGAGCTACCATTCATTGGACAACCCATCAAGATTAAAAAATTCAATATTGGAATCGAGGAGACACCGAATCTTGCAAATGTCAGATATTATTGGGATGTTTCTACCATTGACAAGATCACATAATTACTGCATGATATTAGGAATTGTTTCCAACCAAGTTCACTGATATGAAAGGCATTAAAGGGCCTATGGGAGAGATGAGGATCCCTTTGAAACCAGATGCAAGACCAATCAAACAGAGACCCTACATATTGAACCCTAAATATAAGGAGAAAGTGAAGATTGAGCTTGATAGAATGCTGGAAGCTGGGATTATAGAGCCTGTCAAAGAATCAGAGTGGATCAAACCTATGGTGGTACAAGACAAAAAGACAGGAGAGATCAAGATCTGTGTAGATCTTAGGAAGCTGAATGATTCATGTTTTCAAGGCCCCTTCCCTACGCCAATCACTGAAAAAGTGTTAGATAATGTGGGAGGCTAGGAAGTATATTCTTTTACAGATGGATTTTCAGGATACCATCAGATTCAGATTGCCAAGGAAGATCGACACAAAACCAAATTTTCAAAAGAACGGGGTTCCTATCAGTATACAATGATTCCATTTGGATTGAAGAATGCCCCAACCATCTTTTCTAGGGTGGTGGTCGAAGCATTCAAGGAGTTTTTGCATAAATTTCTAGAAGCATATTTTGATGATTGGTCTGTCTTTAGTTTATTAAAGAATCATATTGAATGTCTAAGGCTAATGTTGGACAAATGTAAGCAGTGTCAAATTTCCTTGAACCTGAATAAGTGTATCTTCTTCTCACCATTTGGAGTGTTGTTAGGCCATATTTTATGCAAGAAAGGATTGCTGGTAGATCCATCTAAAATTTCCATTATAGTGGATCTACCCCCTCCAACTTCATTCAAACAGCTACGCACTACGCTGGGACACAAAAGATACTATAGGAAGTTCATTAAGGGATATGCCTAGATTACAAAACCCATGGAGAATATTTTGAAGAAATATTGTCAGTTCAGTTGGACAGTAGAATGCCAGTAGAGCTTCAACACACTGAAAAAAAAATGGTTACTACGCCTATTCTGGTCTTTCCAGATTGGAGCAAGGAATTTCATATACATGTCGATGCATCTTCCATTTCCTTAGGAGAAGTGTTAGCACAACCTGGTGAAGGAGATATTTATCATCCATTATCTTTTTCTAGCAGGAAGCTATCAACAACAGAGGTCAACTACACCACCACTGAGAGAGAAGCATTATCCATGGTGTATGCGCTGTAGAAATTCCGCCACTACTTGTTGGGAGGGAACTTTAAAATGTTTAATGATCACTCTGTGCTCAAATACCTAGTCAACAAACTAGTGTTGGGGGGAAGAATCTGCAAATGGCTCCTGCTCTTTCAGGAATATGATTTTGAGATTATAGTAAAACTAGGAAGAATGAACAAAGGTCCTAACCACTTGTCGAGATTGGCACATGGAGAAGATCCCACTAGTTTGGAGGACACACAGTCGGATGCACAACTGTTATCCATTAGAAATATTGATGACCACTTCACATAAATAGTCTAGTTCCTGTCAACAGGAATGGCACCTAGTGAGTATACGATCCCTTAGAAGAAACAACTAGTAGTGCGCGCTGCATACTTTTCACTTATAGCTGGACAACTATACAAGATGGGACCTAATGAGATACTAAGAAGATGTATTATGGAGACAGAGTGACCATTGATCCTTGCACAATCTCACGAGGGCATCATAGGAAGACATTATGCAGGGAGAGCAACTGCGCAAAAGGTTCTGAGAGTTGGCCTTTGGTGGCCTACCTTACACAGAGATGCTAAAGACTATTACAAAGCCTGGGATGTATGCCAAAGAGTTGGGAAAACTTCCCGAAGGGATGAATTCTACTAGAACCACAACTGACCCTACAAGCATTTGAGAAATGGGCCATTGACTTCGTGGGACCCATAAACCCACCAAGAAAGTGCACATGATCAAGGTACATCATCATTGTGACAAAACACTTGACCAGATGGGCTGAAGCTAGAGCGGTTAAGGACTATAGTGCGAATACAACTACGTGCTTCATATTTGATGACATCATAACCAGGTTTGGATGCCCAAAGATCCTTATGAGTGATCAAGGCACCCATTTCATAAATAAAATAGTTGAAGCCCTGACTGAAGAATTTAAAGTCCACCATCATAAGAGAACACACTACTATCCACAAGCAAATGGGACAGTGGAAGCATTCAACAAGATATTAGAGACAACGCTGACGAAGATTTGTAGTGTGAACAGGGATGACTGGGATTTAAGAGTACCAACAGTACTTTGGGCTTATAGAACCACTTGCAAGAAATTAACAATTAAGACCCCCTTCAAGTTGGTTTATGGTCTCAAAGTTGTTGTTCCAATGGAATACCTTGTGCCAAGCTTAAGAATTGTTTCCTTTACAGATATGGATGATGCTAGCATTGTTCAAGAGAGGCTCGCGCAGTTGGTTGAAATTGAAGAAGACATATTTATTTCAGGATTCCATCAGCAAGTATAGAAGGAAAGATAGAAGGCCTACCATGACATGCACATCAAGAAGAAGGCATTTAGACAAGGTGATCTAGTGCTGGTATATGACAGTAAGTTCATCAAGCATCCTGGGAAGTTTAGAATGCATTAGCTCAAGCCATATGAGATCACCTATGTTACAGAAGGAGGAGTTGTACAATTGAAGACTTTGAAGGGAGAATGGAAGGATGGATTAGTGAATGGGAGTCGAATGAAGTTATACTATGACAACCAACTACCTCACAACTCTAAGTAAAAGCATAATAAAAGGGTTCTAGGTACTAGGTGCAGTTGAAACTGGGTACCAGACACAAAAAAGATAGTCTGCATAGGGAAGAAGAGGAGGCATCGAGTAGAAAGAAAAGGCTACACTGTGCAGCCTGATGTCGAAGTAAAACATAAGAGTAAGATAAGAAGTGCCTCGGGATGAGTCACATGTGAGTGTTGAGGGCCTGTTGTCCCTTGGTTAGGGAAGCAAGCAAAGAACAAGGGAGAAAAGGAAAAACAATAACTTCGTGGAAGACACAATGACTGTTACTTGGTCGAAGTGAGCAAAAGAAAAGAAAATACAGAGTGAAGTCCAAGAAATCAAGCCGTTGGATGAGGAGATTGAGGATGACAGATCAACAAGGAAGAAGGACTGTGGACAACTCAACAAGCAAAAAATCCACCATTAGATGATTTGGAGCATCGCGCGAGAAGGAAGGAAGGACATGTTGGAAAAGTACTGAAAATGCGGGTCAAGTTGACCTAGGGTTTTTGTATCTAGGGTTTTGACACCTAGGTTTCGACCTAAATATGTCAGTGAGTGATTGTAATATATAAATAAGAACCTATATGAGGGAAGAGGGTTGGTCCGAGTTTGTGTGATCTAGTTGTACTGTTTTGACCTAAGTGATTATTGTTGTGTGAGAGAGAAGAATTAAGTACAAGGGCCTTTTGTATTGTAAGATCTTCAGCTAGGTGTGAAGATCAACCCTGCAGCTAGGTGCGCAGGGAGGGGAGAGATCAAGAGAAGAAGAGAGAATATTTTTTGGCTAAGAGTGCAGATCAGAACTGTATGCTTCATCTTAATATATTATAAAGCATAATTCTATGGACGCAACCCTAGAGAGAGGGTGAACCACGTATATTTTGTGTTACGTGTGATTGATGCTCTATTTTTGTCATTGATATACTAATATTGTATAAGTTGATAAGCAAATGCATGTTGTACTTTTCTAGTATTATATCCACTTGAAATTTCCCTTGGTTGTAGACATCTCTATCCTGCAACCTCCCCATAACTTCTTCGGGTGAGACTGCATCTGCTTTGCAGGTGTAGCCGAAAGGGCTAATAGTCAGGGCTTGTTGGTGTTCTCTTGGAGCTGAACCCTAGGTCTGCCCCTATGACAAAAATATTTTTGGCTTGACAGTATTGTATCAGGATTTATAACAAAATTTGCATTAGATACCGCGAAGTCGTATAACACAATAGAGCAAGAGTTTCTATGTAGGACTCGAGGAAGGTATATTAGATCGATGCATAATTCTATTAATATATTTCTCTATAATAATGGTGTAATGACAATGGATTTAGACAACTAAAATTCCATGTGTGCATGGGGGAAGGGGGGAAGCATTGACAAAAAAAGGAGAAATGGAAGGAGAAGTGGATAAAGGAAAGGAAGAAGCCTTGGAACCAATCCTGATGGATGACGACCATATCAAGAAGATCATGGTGACAGTTGGAAATATGCATAATGGAGTACCCTACAAATATAAGTTAAACAACAAGAAGAGAGCCATAGTTGAGAGGGAAGGCTTGGCAAGTGATTAAGAGGAGGTAGAGGATCTTCGGGCTATGGAACAGATTGAGGAAATCTTCCACACAACATATGAGAGGAAGACAAGAGGTCCAAGAGAGGGAATAGAAGGAATAAATCCTATCCATATTAATGTCAGTGTGGAACCCATAAACCCATGTGTGACTAACACACCAAAAAGAAAACCACCGTTTAAACAACCGAATTTTAGGAGAAGGAAGAAAACATGAAGTACATCTACATAGGGAACAACAATTGGGGGAGCCAGTTCAAGAAGCATTAGTCAAGTAACTACATCGCGTGGAGGTAGAAGTTCAACATTCAAGATGGTAGGATATGATCCCACCATTCAATTAACGGAATTTTGAGGAGAGGCAACAAAAGACCCTGAGAAACACTTGTTCATTTGTGCAAAGATCTGGGAAGAAAAACAGATCACTGATGAAGATGCTAAACTTTCACAACTAGCCATCATGCTAAGACACCGTGCAGTAGACTGGTACATGAGTCTAGATGTAAATATTACACCTGGGATGACAAGGACACTAAAAGACATTAAGAAATTACTGATTAATGATTTTCATAAGCCGAGCTTAGAGGATCAATACATGAATGAGATGATAGAAATTCGACATAAACCAGGAGAATCTGTCTGGGAAATTGACCAGTGATTTAAATGAATGAAAGGGAAATTGAGGTATGCCATGACTGACATGTAGCATAGACATCTGTTTGTGAATTCTTTGTTACCACACCTAAAATACCCACACAAACAATAAAAATTCCAATCTCAAGCAGAGGCTCTACATGCAACCTTGCAAATGGAGGAGAATCAATACTACAAGACAGATCCAACTATAGAGGATTTGAAGGAGGATTTGAAGAATCTTACCTTCCAACTCAATCAGAATAAGGGAAAGGACAAGCACAAATTTGTTTGGTCTACCACATGTAGAACATAAGGGCACCATAAGAACAAATGTCCAACATTCGTGCAGTATATGGAAACATGGATGCCAAATCCATTACCGACAGGAGGAAATTGGTGTGAAATTTTCAAGATGCACAAGAATGATCCATATCATTGTCCTATGATGCAAAAATACCAGACAGCCCCAAAGATCTCATATTGCAACTTTTGAAAATCAGTAGGCTACGATGACAAAGACTGCAGAACCATGGATCTGATGAGGGAAAGGACTTCAGACACATATAGGGTGCAAGACGAAATGATGATAGGTCAAGAAACACCTCAGTTTAATCAGGAATCACTACCATATAATACTGTTTTGTAACAATACAACAACGCACAACCGCAGTATAACACTATGCAACTCTAGTATAACCCTACACAGTATAATTAGGTACCACAATACAATACACCGTGCAAAGATTGTGTTGGGTACAAAGGGGGAGGACGAGGCAGAGGAGGATTTGGATGAGGAAGAGGTCCAATAATGTTCCATAACTACCAATAGCCAGGTAACTATGCAAGAGAATTCCCTCTACCATCGACGACATGCATGTATTGTCGCGTAGAAGATCACGATACAGAGGATTGCACCACACTGTTGGGAAAAATATAGGAGAAACAGAATCAGAAAAATTAGAACGTACATTGGATCTATACAGAATATAGAGAATATGGTAGGAACATCAACATAGTGATGTGAAGAGGTGCTAAAACAAGAGATGATGTGGCTAAATAGGAACCAGTACAACACCAGTGGATTAAGAAAAATACCGATCCACCCAAGCGATTTGATGCAGAAAAGGAGGAGACCCTTAAGGAGGCCATATAAAAATTTCTCAAGAATAATGTTGCATCTACATCTACTACGCAACATACCCAAGATGTCCCAATGTATGAAATGTCATCTGCATTGGACCATACCAGTGAATTCCACACAGGAAACCAAGTCAGTTGTATTAAAAATTTCCTGCAATCCTGTATTCAAGTATTTAAGGATCCATCATTTGTTATAGTATTACATAATCTGTTAGATAAATGTACCACAAAATATGAGGGAAATTTATAACAGAGGATAGTCAATCAACTCCATGCTAGAAGGAGAACCGACATAGTTTAGATTGAATGCCAACATCAAATATTTTAACATGGGCGATGTGATATTAGAGCTGGGATCTGAAGTGAATGTGCTTCCCAAAAAGACATGGAAACGCATGGGAGAAACTACCTTAGGCTACTCACTAGTCCAACTGAAGTTAGAAAACAAACACAGAGTCCTACTAATAGGGAGGCTAAAAGGAGTGACAATAAGTATGGACAGAGTGCGCACTAAGGAAGACTTTGAAGTGATCAAAATCATGGATGGCACAACACCATATCCAACATTATTGGGATTGGATTGGGCGTTTGAAAATTAGGTGATAATCAACCTAAAGACCAGGAAGATGACATTTGAGTCAGGATAATACATGGTTATCATGCCTCTAGATCCATCAAAAGCCAAAATATTTGTGGAACCAACATGTTTAGACTTGGAAGGAATTAACCAGATATACCGCATGCATTGCGTGCACCAAAGATTACATCAATCCAACTGTCGATGGTGTACTTATCTAGAGAAGTATCACATCATGTTCTTTCGACTCAGACATGGGTCCATAGAATTGGAAGCAGCGCCTACCTGAGGTCTCAACCAGAAGATGCTCCCAAATAGACCACGCAGTAAGATGGGTTGGGACAGAAGTAAGAGAACCTCCAAGTTCCCATGGAATCAACGACTTGGAAGAATTCCTAATGATATATGAAGATGAAGTATCAGATAGTTAGATATTGTTATCTCTTGACATAGCACTCAAGTCTACACCTGCAATATGGTGGGGCGCACACAAAGAAACAATCAAGGATTGGTACCAATGTAAACAATTATTGCGCATTAGGTTTTTTGTAGAACAAAGAAGCAACCAACAGATGAAATATGATGGACAGGGGGCACCAAAAAAACACTTGAAGAAGTGCAGAGTGTTGTGGAAGATGAAACCCCCATAAGAATGGCCTCATCATTTTGTACACACATTAGAGGGCATCCCGACAAACTAGTATATAGACCAGGAATTGCGCAGAGAAACTATGAGCTGGAAAGTACTCCAACAAAAATTTACAGTCACTTTCTCATTTGAACATGAGAAACCCAACATAGATGCAACACTTAAGAAAATAAGAGGGGTAATATTAATCAAGGAACGAAAATTTGAACTCATGGAAGAAGAAGAACAACAGAACAAACAGATAGTGAAAGAACTGTTGTCATGTTACCATGTGAAAGAAGAAGCACCAGATGAAGATGATCCACACAATATTCATATTGAGGAATTTGAAGGAAAAAGAGAAGTGGAAGGCCCACATTTAGAATCAAAAGTAATTGTTGCGCCAATCAAGGTAAATAAAGTCAACATTGGGACAATTGAGAATCCCAAGATGGCCAACATTGGAGACTATTGGGACGAGCAAACAATGGACAGGATAACAAAATTACTACACGAGTACAGTGACCTGTTCCCAATGACCTTTACAGAAATGAAGGGTATAGTAGGAGAAATTGGAGAGATGAATATCCCTCTCAAGCTGGAGAAAAGACCTATTAGAAAAAGGCCTTACATATTGAACCTCATCTACAAGCAGAAGGTCCGAGCATAAATCAACAGAATGATGGAAGCAGGAATCATAGAACCAATAGAAGAATCATAATGGATAAGACCCATGGTAGTTAAAGAGAAATCGCAAGGAGGCATAAGAATCAATGTAAATCTGAGGAAGCTCAATGATTCTTGCCTACATGACCCCTTCCCTACACCCTTTAAAGATGAAGTCCTAGAAAATTTGGGAGGCCAAGAAGCATACTCATTCACTGATGGATTCTCAGGTTACCACCAAATCAAGATAGCACCAGAAGATTGACACAAGACTACCTTTGCAACATAATGGGGATCCTACCAGTACACAGTCATGACTTTTGGACTGAAAAATGCACCAACATATTTCTCCACAGTAGTCATTGCTTCCTTAAAAGAATTTATCCATCAGTTTCTAGAAGTATACTTGGATGACTGGATAATGTACAACCTATTGAAATATCATGTAGAGGTGTTGAGGATAATGTTAGAAAGATGCAGAAAATGCCAAATATCCTTGAACATTATGAAATGTATATTTGGAACACCCTTCAGAATTCTATTGGGTCACATAATATGCAGACAAGGTTTGATCGTGGATCTTGCAAAGATTGCAATAATTGTGAACTTACCACCACTGAAATCAGTGCGTCAATTGAGGGACACATTAAGAAATATCGGATATTACAGAAAATTTATCAATGGGTATGCACATATCACTGTGCCAATGGAGAAACTACTTAAGAATGATACTAAATTCCAGTAAAATGAGAGTTGTCAACAAGGATTGGACACCCTGAAGGAGAAGATGCTCACAACACCCATCTTAGTCTTTTCATATTGGGAGAATACATTCCATGTGCATGTAGATGCATTAGTCATAGCCTTGGAAGATATTCTGGCGCAACCAAGAGCAGGGGATTTGGACCACTCCATAGCATTTGCAAGAAGAAAACTGCCAAAATCCGAGCATAACTACAACACCACAGAGCGAGAAGGCCTGGAAATGGTGTATTCACTTCAAAAGTTCAGGCATTACCTACTTGGAAAACAATTTAATATGTTCACAGATCATTCAACCCTTAAGTACCTAGTCAACAATCTAGTGTTGGGGAGGCGAATCTGTCAATGGTTACTCCTGTTTCAAGAATTTGAATTTGAAGTCATAGTGAAACCAAGGAAGCTGAATGCATGAACTGATCACTTATCAAGGGTCACCAATGGCGAGGAGCCTACAAATTTAGAATATACCTTCACTGACGTGCAATTATTTTTAGTTCAGATTGTAGATGATTATTTTGCTGACATTATTGAGTATTTAAGTACAGGGACTGAGCCAGCGGAATTTAACACTGCACAGAGGAAGAATCTAGTTGTCTGAGCAACCGACTACCAGTTGATGGTCCAGAATTTATATAAAATGGGGGAAAACAACATCTTGAGAAGATGCATGCTAGAACATGAAAGGCCTAAGATATTGGTAGAATCCCATGAAAGAATAGTGGTAGGACACTATGCAGGAAAAGCTACTGCACAGAAGGTACTAAACGTAGGATTATGGTGGCCAACTATTCATTGAGATGCAAAGGAATACTTTCAAAAATGCGATGATTGTCAGAGGGTTGGAAAACCAAACAGACAGGATGAGATTCCCTTATACCCACAAGTAATGCTACAAGTGTTTGAAAAATGGGCTATTGATTTTGTTGGGCCAATTCACCCACCCGCAAGAAGATTAGGCGCGCAATACATTATCACTGTGACAAAATACCTCTCAAGATGGGATGAGGCAGCACCAGTTAAACATTGCAGCACAGACACAACAACACACTTCTTGTTTGAACATGTGCTCACCCGATTTGTATGTCCAAGGATCTTGATGAGTGACCAAGGCACTCACTTTATCAACAACACTATCAGAGCTCTGATTGAATAATTCGAGGTCTACCATAAGAAAATTATGCCATACCATCCTCAGGAAAATGGAACAATGGAAGCCTTCAACAAGATTCTAGAGAATGCCCTAACCAAGATTTGCAATGTCAACAGGGACGACTGAGATTCAAATATACCAGAAGTATTATGGGCATATCGAAATACCTGTAAGAAGCTGACAGGGAAGGCACCATTTAGATTGGTGTATGGAAAAGAAGCATTGATGCCATTAGAATTCTTGGTACCAAGTCTGCATGTCTCAACAATTACAAACATGACAGAACGAGGCGTAGTACAAGAAAGGCTAAGTCAGCTAACGAACATGGAAGAAGATAGGATTCTAGCAGGATTTCACCAGGAAGTACAAAAATCAAGGTGTTAGCACTAAGAATCACCCTTATATTGCAAAGAGGATAAGCCGAGTACCCATCAAATTATGTGTAAATGTAAATAAGTGTTTCAAATCACGATACAGAGGATTGCACCACACTGTTGGGAAAAATACAGGAGAAACAAAATCAGAAAAATCAGAACGTACATTGGATCTATACAAAAGCTAGAGAATATGATAGGAACATCAACATAGTAACATGTAGAGGTGCTAAAACAGGAGATGATGCGACTAAAAAGGAACCAGTACAACACTAGTGGATTTAAGAAAAATACAGAGCCACCCAAGCAATTTGTTGCAGAAAAGGAGAAGGATACCTTTAAGGAGTCCATACAAGAATTTCTCAAGAATAATGTTGCATCTACATATACTGCGCAACATACCCAGGATGTCCCAATGTATGAAATGTCATCCGCATTTGACCATACCAGTGAATTCCACACGGGAAACCAAGTAAGTTGTATTAAAAATTTCCTGCAATCCTGTATTCAAGTATGTAAGGATCCATCATATGTTATAGTATTACATAATCTGTTAGATAAACGTACCACAAAATCTGAGGGAAATTTATAACAAAGGATAGTCAATCACCTCCATGCCAGAAGGAGAACTGAAATAGAGTTTAGATTGAATGCCAACATCGAATATTTTAACATGGGCGATGTGATATTAGAACTGGGATCTGACGTGAATGTGTTTCCGAAAAATACATGGAAATGCATGGGAGAACCTACCTTAGGCTACTTACCAATCCCACTGAAGTTAGCAAACAAACACAGAGCCCTACCAATAGGGAGGCTAAAAGGAGTGACAATAGATATGGATGAAGTGTGCACTAAGGAAGACTTTGAAGTGATCAAAATAGTGGATGGCACAACACCATATCCAACATTACTGGGATTGGATTAGGATTTTGACAATCAGGTGATAATCAACCTAAAGACCAGGAAGATGACATTTGAGTCAAGAGAATACATGGTTATCACGCCTCTAGATCTATCAGAAGCCAAAATATTTGTGGAACCAACATGTTTAGACTTGGAAGGAATTAACCAACTATACCGTGCACACTATGTGCACCAAAGATTACATCAAGCCAACTGCCGATGGTGTAATTAGATAGAGAAGTATCATGTCATGTGATTTCGACTCAGACATGGGTCCGAAGAATTGACAGTGGCACCTACATGAGGTCTCAACCAGAAGATGCGCCCAAATAGGCCACGCAGTAATATGGGTTGGGACAGAAGTAAGAGAACCTCCAAGTTTCCATGGAATCAACGACTTGGAAGAATTCCTAACAATATATGAAGACAAAGTATGAAAGCTAGATATTGTTAGCTCTTGACATAACACTCAAGTCTACACTTGCAATATGGTGGGGCGCACACAAAGAGACAATCAAGGACTGATACCAATGTAAACGATTACTGTGCATTAGGTTTGGTGCAGAACAAAGAAGCAACCAGTAGATGAAATATGATGGACATGGGGAACCAACAAAACACTTGGAGAATTGTAGAGTGTTGTGGAATATGAAACCCCCATAAGAATCGCCTCATCATTTTGTACACACATTAGAGGGCATCCCAACAAACTAGTATACAGACCAGGAATTGCGCAGAGAAACTATGAGCTGGAAAGTACTCCAACAAAACTTTACAGTCACTTCCTCATTTGAACATGAGAAACCCGACATAGATGCAACACTTAAGAAAATAAGAGGGGTAATATTCATCAAGGAACGAAAATTTGAACTCATGGAAGAAGAAGAACAATAGAACAAATAGGCAGTGAAATAATTGTTGTCATGTTACCATGTTCAGGAAGAAGCACCAGATGAAGATGATCCACACAATATTCATATTGAGGAAGTTGAAGGTGAAAGAAAAGTGGAAGGCCCACCTTTATAATCATAAGTAATTGTTGCGCCAATCAAGGTAAATAAAGTCAACATTGGGACAGTTGAGAATCCCAAGATGGCCAACATTGGAGACTATTGAGACGAGAAAACAATGGACATGATAACAAAATTTCTGCATG
>JASDQU010104048.1:335289-355974 GCA_032191745.1 Picea mariana
TCGTAATTAGCTGTAATTTTAACATTTAGAAAAAACATTTTGCTTTAGGTAGCGTCATGTTTTTATTTAGGTGTTGATTTTAAGGTTTTTCTAAGCAACTATTTTATGTTTTAAGGCCATGCTTGAAAAAAGTTGTAATTTTGACCCGGCCAGAAAAAATGGTGCTATCGATAGGACCACATTTTGATTTGGGGGTTGATTTTAGAATTTTTTGAGGACCCATTTTATCCTTTCAGCCCATGCCTGGAAAAATTTGTAATTTTAACTCGGCTACAAAAAATGGTGCTATCAGTAGCACCACTTTTTGATTTGGTGGTTGTTTTTCATGTTTTTAATGCAAAAATATGGGTTTTAAGGGCTAGAGTTCTCGTTTTGAGGTCACAGTTCTCATTAAGATTGTAACTATGTTTACAGTGGAGAAGAGGTAGATATGACGGACGAAGAGCATTCAGAACCCGCTAGGGCAGAGGAAGAGGAAGCTGAAGAACTTCGTTGGGAAAAGCCAGAAACCTCAGGAACTGCGCAGACTGTTGAAGTAAGTACTATTAATACTCCTGTTGGTTCAACAACATTGAGAAATCAGAGTAATCAGAGTTACCAGACCGTTCAAAGTACTATTACTAGTAGTCCACCACATACTCAGAAAGGAAACCTAGGAAGATCTATGGAAGATGAGATGAGACTCCATATCTTTAGGGGAGATGGATCTGAAGATCCTGATCAAGACTGGTTTTTGTGTGAGGCCATATGGAATATTAAAAATTTCACCGAAGAAGCTGTTAAAAGAACCCAGCTTAGTACTACCCTTCGGGATCGTGCACTAAGCTGGTACATGAAGCTTGTCTAAGGACTTGCACAACCTAAGCCACTGAACGAGATCAAGAATGCATTGATTGCAAAGTTCAAGAAACCCAAGTTGGAATCACAATGTATTACAGAGATGAAAGAGATCAAACAGAAGGTAGCCGAACCTGTTTGGGAATTCGATCAGAGATTCAAGACCTTAATAGGCTAATTGACTTTTCAGATCCAAGATGAGCAAAATAAAGAGTGGTTTATTGTTGCCATGTTACCACACATGAAAGTTCCTCTGATGTAACAAAAGAATGCTTCACAGGCTGAGGTGTTGGAGATCACCATGGAGCTAGAATCAACCCCTATGGGAGAACCAGCTCAGGTATGAGTTAGATCTTGAGTTAGATAACTAGTTTGTCTCTGCAGGTCGAAGATATGAATAAAGACAAGGGAAAAGATAAAAGAGAAGACATCTGGTGTGTCAGATGTAGATAAAAGGGCCATGACAAGGAACACTGTCCCCTATTCCATGAATACTTGGCCTTTGGAGCTTTGAGCCCTTTGAAGCAAGTCACTTTACCCTAGTGCGAAGTATGCCAAAATAGACATCGCCCTAGTGAGTGCTATTACATGAAAAAGTACGTTCAGACTCCTACAAACTTGTACTGCATGTTCTGTAATTTCTCGGGACATGATGATAGGGATTGTAGGGATTACGATCTCATGCATGAAAGGTCAAGAGATGTATATAAAATTCAAGGTGAAGTGAAACAAGAAGGAAACACTACGCTATATAACTCTCCTGGGAGAGGAAACTTCAATCCTCGTGATGGATTCAGAGGACAAGGACGAGGAGGAGGTATGGGTTGAGGCCGAGGACAGATCATCTATTACAACTACACACAACCAGGAAACCTCTCAAGGGACTGTCAGAACCCTTGCACCACTTGCATCTATTACAACTCTTTCGAACACATTATCGAGGAATGTCCAACATTGCTGGATAAACTTAAAAAGAAACGAGGACCTCAACAGAACTCGCAGATACAATTGATCAAAGATGAACCTCGTGGAGAAGACTCTAGAGTCGTTGTTATTACTAGAGGAGGCACTGTTATAGGAGAAGATAGACTGATCCAAGGAAAAACTACAAAAGAATCAGGAATGAGGAAAGCTGCAGAGAAGACCCAAACCTTTGATGCAAAGAAATAAAGACAAATATTCGAGGAAGCACGAAAAGAGTTCAAAGGAGACCAAGGATCTTCATCAAAGACACAGCTAGAAGTAAGGGAATATTGAATGCCTCAGGCATTTGATCAGTCTGCTTCACCAAGAGAAGGAAAAGAGGTAAGAAAGCTCATGGAATTTCTGTATACTTGTATTAAGTTGATTCAGGATGAGAGTGTTGTACAAGAACTACAAGATTTAATTAGACAGTATGAGATAGGAAAGATAGACCCCTTACTGAATAGGGAAGTACACCAAATCGCTAAAAAGAGAAGGAAAAATAAGGAGTTACATTTGAATGCTCAAATAGGTGAACATGATATAGACTATGTGGTCCTTGACTTAGGGTCGGAGCTCAATGTCATGACGAAGCAAAATTGGGCATTGATGGGAAAACCAAGTTTGATCTATTCCCCTATCAGGCTCAGGATGGCTAATTAGCAAGATGTAAGCCCCTTTGGTAGACTGGAACATGTCCCTGTGGACATTGATGGAGTAAGAACATTTGCAGATTTTGAGGTAAATGAGATAGTTGATGACAATTGTCCTTACCCTGCACTGTTAGGAATTGATTGGGATTTCAATAATTCCACTGTGGTTTATTTAAATAAAAGAGGAATGACATTTGAAATAGATGGCCTTAGGGTCATTGTGCCTTTATATCTAGATGAAGGACATCGATACACAAAACCCATCAGAGAGGAAGACCGTGCATATGATCTGGAGAACATATACAAACTAATAGCTAGACAATAGGATTACATTAATCCTACAGCCGATGGAAACCTAAGTTGGCAAAGTGACAATGCATGTTCATCAGACTCAAAAGAAGCACTAGAGAACTGGAAGAATAAAATGTATGAGGTATCTACAAGAATATGTGCTAGATTAACCAGAGAAGTTCGCTGGATCAACACAACAGTAAGTAACTTCTCCACCTTTGATGGTCTGAATCCTTTATAAACCTTCTTGTCAGAACTTGAAGAAAGTTTACCAATCCAACAAAGATTGTTGGTGATGGATGAGGCCCTGAAAGAAACCCCAACAAGATGGCGGGTGACACACAAAAGAAATATTACAGATTGGATACAATGTCATACCTTGATGACAATGTTGTTCGCAGCACAAGTAGAAGGATGCGAAGTTCAGTACATAGGTCAAAGCTGCCCAAAGGACCATGTGAGAAGCTACGAGGAATCTTGGAGAAACATTCCTCCAGAACAGTGGGTACACAAATTCATTAACACAATGGACACGACACCTATCAATTGGTACCTTCAAGCAGAGTTGTGCCTCATCACTATAGATTGGAAAGGTATGACTCAAAATTTTATAACCACCTTCTTATTTGAAAGTCAATATCCTTCAGTAGATCAAGCATTGCAGATTGTAAGACAAAAATTATTTGAGGAGGCAACTAACCTCCCTCTGGAGCAAGAAGAGGACGAATGGACTGTGCCTCTCCAAAAACTACAAGGATTTTACAACATCAATGCTGATGAAGATGATGATCCGAGGAAGGTGAACATCGCAGAAACAAAAGGCCAGAGAGATGTGGAAGGAACTGGAGTTGAGCTACCATTCATTGGACAACCCATCAAGATTAAAAAATTCAATATTAGAACCGAGGAGACACCGAATCTTGCAAATGTCAAATATTATTGGGATGTTTCTACCATTGACAAGATCACATAATTACTGCATGATATCAGGAATTGTTTCCAACCAAGTTCACTGATATGAAAGGCATTAAAGGGCCTATGGGAGAGATGAGGATCCCTTTGAAACTATATGCAAGACCAGTCAAACAGAGACCCTACATATTGAACCCTAAATATAAGGAGAAAGTGAAGATTGAGCTTGATAAAATGCTGGAAGCTGGGATTATAGAGCCTGTCAAAGAATCAGAGTGGATCAACCCTATGGTGGTACAAGATAAAAAGATAGGAGAGATCAGGATCTGTGTAGATCTTAGGAAGCTGAATGATGCATGTTTTCATGGCCCCTTCCCTACGCCAATCACTGAAAAAGTGTTAGATAATGTGGGAGGCCAGGAAGTATATTCTTTTACAGATGGATTTTCAGGATACCATCAGATTCAGATTGCCAAGGAAGATCAGCACAAGACTAAATTTTCAAAAGAATGGGGTTCCTATCAGTATACAGTGATTCCATTTGGATTGAAGAATGCCCCAACCATATTTTCTAGGGTGGTGGTCGAAGCATTCAAGGAGTTTTTGCATAAATTTCTAGAAGCATATTTTGATGATTGGTCTGTCTTTAGTTTATTAAAGAATCATATTGAATGTCTAAGGCTAATGTTGGACAAATGTAGGCAGTGTCAAATTTCCTTGAACCTGAAGAAGTGTATCTTCTTCTCACCATTTGGAGTGTTGTTAGGCCATATTGTATGCAAGCAAGGATTGTTGGTAGATCCATCTAAAATTTCCATTATAGTGGATCTACCCCCTCCAACTTCATTCAAACAGCTGCGCACTATGCTGGGACACACAGGATACTACAGGAAGTTCATTAAGGGATATGCCTAGATTACAAAACCCATGGAGAATATTTTGAAGAAATATTGTCAGTTCAGTTGGAAAAAAGAATGCCAGTAGATCTTCGACACACTGAAAAAAAAAATGGTTACTACGCCTATTCTGGTCTTTCCAGATTGGAGCAAGGAATTTCACGTACATGTCGATGCATCTTCCATTTCCTTAGGAGAAGTGTTAGCACAACCTGGTGAATGAGATATTTATCATCCATTAGCTTTTGCTAGCAGGAAGCTATCAATAGCAGAGGTCAACTACATCACCACTGAGAGAGAAGGGTTAGCCATGGTGTACGCGCTGCAGAAATTCTGCCACTACTTGTTGGGAGGGAACTTTAAAATGTTTGTTGATCACTCCGTGCTCAAATACCTAGTCAACAAACCAGTGTTGGGGGGAAGAATCTGCAAATGGCTCCTGCTCTTTCAGGAATATGATTTTGAGATTATAGTAAAACCAGGAAGAATGAACAAAGGTCCTGACCACTTGTCGAGGTTGGCACATGGAGAAGATCCCACTAGTTTGGAGGACACACTATTGGATGCACAACTGCTAGCCATTAGAAATATTGATGACCACTCCACAGAAATAGTCTAGTTCCTGTCAACAGGAATGGCACCTAGTGAGTATATGATCCCTCAGAAGAAACAACTAGTAGTGCGCGTTGCAGAATTTTCACTTATAGCTAGACAACTATACAAGATGGGACCTAATGAGATACTAAGAAGATGTATTATGTTGACAGAGTGACCATTGATCCTTGCACAATATCACGAGGGCATCGCAAGAAGACATTATGCAGGGAGAGCAACTGCGCAGAAGGTTCTGAGAGATGGCCTTTGGTGGCCTACCTTACACAGAGATGCTAAAGACTATTACAGAGCCTGCGATGTATGCCAAAGAGTTGGGAAAACTTCTCGAAGGGATGAATGCCACTAGAACCACAACTGACCCTACAAGCATTTGAGAAATGGGCCATTGGCTTCGTGGGACCCATAAACCCACCAAGAAAGTGCACATGATCAAGGTACATCATCATTGCGACAAAATACTTGACCAGATGGGATGAAGCTAGAGCGGTTAAGGACTGTAGTGAAAATACAGCTGCATGCTTCATATTTGATGACATCATAACCAGGTTTGGATGCCCAAAGATCCTTATGAGTGATCAAGGCATCCATTTCATAAATAAAATATTTGAAGCCCTGACTGAAGAATTTGCAGTCCACCATCAGAAGAGAACACACTACTATCCACAAGCAAATGGGACAGTGGCAGCATTCAACAAGATCTTGGAGACAGTGCTGACGAAGATTTGCAGTGTGAACAGGGATGACTGGGATTTAAGAGTACCAACAGTACTTTGGGCTTATAGAACCACTTGCAAGAAATTAACAATTCAGACCCCCTTCAAGTTGGTTTATGGTCTCAAATTTGTTGTTCCAATGGAATACTTGGTGCCAATATTAAGAATTGTTGCCTTTACAGATATGGATGACGCTAGCGTTGTTCAAGAGAGGCTCGCACAGTTGGTCGAAATCAAAGAAGACATATTTATTTCAGGATTCCATCAGCAAGTACAGAAGGAAAGATAGAAGGCCTACCATGACAGGCACATCAAGAAGAAGGCATTTAGACAAGGTGATCTAGTGCTGGTATATGATAGTAAGTTCATCAAGCATCCTGGGAAGTTCAGAACGCATTGGCTCGTGCCATATGAGATCGCCTATGTTACAGAAGGAGGAGCTATACAATTGAAGAATTTGAAGGGAGAATGGAAGGATGGATTAGTGAATGGGAGTCGACTGAAGTTATACTATGACAACCAACTGCCTCGCAACTCTAAGTAAAAGCACAAGAAAAAGGTTCTAGGTACCAGGTGCAGTTGAAACTGGGTACCAGACACAAAAAAGATAGTCTGCATAGGGAAGAAGAGGAGGCATCGAGTAGAAATAAAAGGCTACATTGTGCAGCCTGAAGTCGAAGTAAAACAAAAGAGTCAGATATGAAGTGCCTCGGGGTGAGTCACAGGTGAGTGTTGGGGGCCTGTTGGCCCTTGGTTAGGGAAGCAAGCAAAGAACAAGGGAGAAAAGGAAAAATGAGAACTTTGTGGAAGACACAGTGACTGTTACTGGGTCGAAGTGAGAAAAAGAGAAGAAAAGATGGAGCAAAGTCCGAGAAATCAAGCCGTTGTATGAGGAGATTGAGGATGACAGGTCAACAAGGAAGAAGGACCGTGGATAACTCAACAAGCGAAAAAAGCCACCGTTAGATGATTTGGAGCACCGCAGGAGAAGGAAGGAAGGATAGGTTGGCAAAGTCTTGAAAATGCGGGGCAAGTTGACCTAGGGTTTTAGACACCTAGGGTTTTGGTATCTAGGGTTTTGACACCTAGGTTTTGACCTAAGGATGTCGTTGAGTGATTGTAATGTATAAATAAGAACTTATATGAGGGAAGAGGGTTGGTTCGAGTTTGTGTGATCTAGTTGTACTGTTTTGACCTGAGTGATTATTGTTGTGTGAGAGAGAAGAATTAAGTACAAGGGCCTTCTGTATTGTAATATCTTCAGCTGGGTGTGAAGATCAACCCTACAACTGGGTGCACAGGGAGGGGAGAGATCAAGAGAAGAAGAGAGAATATCTGTTGGCTAAGAGCGCAGATCAGAACTGTATGCTTCATCTTAATATATTATAAAGCATAGTTCTGTGGACGCAACCATAGAGAGAGGGTGAACCACATATATTTTGTGTTACGTGTGATTGATGCTCTATTTTTGTCATTGATATACTAATATTGTCTAAGTTGATAAGAAATATATGCATGTTGTACTTTTCTAGTATTATATCCACTTGACATTTCCCTTGGTTGTAGACATCTCTATCCTGCAACCCCCCCATAACTTCTTCGGGTGAGACTGCATCTGCTTTGCAGGTGTAGTCGAAAGGGCCAATAGTCAGGGCTTGTTGGTGCGCTCTTGGAGCTAAACCCTAGGTCTGCCCCTGTGACAAAAGTATTTTTGGCTCGACAGTATTGTAGCATGATTTATAACAAAATTTGCATTAGATACCGCGAAGTCGTATAACACAACAGAGCAAGAGTTTCTATGCAGGACTCGAGGAAGGTATATTAGATCGATGCATAGTTCTATTAATATATTTCTCTATAATAAAGGTGTAATGACAATGGAATTAGACAACTAAACTTCCATGTGTGCATGGGGGAAGGGGGGAAGCATTGACAGAAAAAGGAGAAATGGAAGGAGAAGTGGATAAAGGAAAGGAGGAAGCCTTGGAACCAATCCTGATGGATGATGACCATATCAAGAAGATCACGGCGACAGCTGGAAATACGCACAATGGAGTACCCTACAAATATAAGGTAAACTACAAGAAGAGAGCCATAGCTGAGAGGGAAGGCTTGGCAAGTGATGAAGATGAGGTAGAGGATCTTCGGGCTATGGAGCAGATTGAGAAAATCATGCACACAACATATGAGAGGAAGAAAAGAGGTCCAAGAGAGGGAATAGAAGGAAGAAATACTATCCATATTAATGTCAGTTTGGAACCCATAAACCCATGTGTGACTAACACACCAAAAAGAACACCACCGTTTAAACAACCGAATTTCAGGAGAAGGAAGAAAACATGAAGTACATCTACATAGGGAACAACAATTGGGGGAGCCAGTTCAAGAAGCATTATTCAAGTAACTACATCGCGTGGAGGTAGAAGTTCAACATTCAGGATGGTAGGATATGGTCCCACCATTCAATTACCAGAATTTTGAGCAGAGGCAACAAAAGACCCTGAGAAACACTTGTTCATTTGTGTAAAGATCTGGGAAGAAAAACATATCACTGATGAAGATGCTAAACTTTCACAACTAGCCATCATGCTAAGACACCACACAGTAGACTGGTACATGAGTCTAGATGTAAACAATGCACCTGGGATGACAAGGACACTAAAAGACATTAAGAAATTACTGATTAATGAGTTTCAGAAGCCGATCTCAGAGGATTAATACATAAATGAGATGATAGAAATCCGACAGAAACCAGGAAAATTTGTCTGGGAAATTGACCAGTGATTTAAATGAATGAAAGGGAAATTGAGGTATGCCATGACTGACATGTAGCATAGACATCTGTTTGTGAATTCTTTATTACCACACCTAAAATACCCACACAAACAACAAAAATTCCAATCTCAAGTAGAGGCTCTACAGGCAGCCTTGCAAATGGAGGAGAATCAATACTGTAAGACAGATCCAACTATAGAGGATTTGAAGGAGGGTTTGAAGAATCTTACCTTCCAACTCAATCAGAATAAGGGCAAGGACAAGCACAAAGTTGTTTGGTCTACCACATGCAGAACATAAGGGAAACATAAGAACGAATGTCCAACATTCGCGCAGTATATGGAAACATGGATGCCAAATCCATTACCGACAGGAGGAACTTGGTGTGAAATTTTCAAGATGCACGGGAATGATCCATATCATTTTCCTATGATGCAAAAATACTAGACAGCCCCAAAGATCTCATATTGCAACTTTTGAAAATCAGTAGGCTACGATGACAAAGACTGCAGAACCATGAATCTGATGAGGGAAAGGACGTCAGACACATATAGGGTGCAAGCCGAAATGATGATAGGTCAAGAAACACCTCATTTTAATCAGGAATCACTACCATATAATACTATTCCACAATAGTACAACAATGCACAACCGCAGTATAACACTATGCAGCTCTAGTATAACCCTGCATAGTTTAATTAGGTACCACAATACAATACATCGTGCAGAGATTGTGCTGGGTACAAAGGGGGAGGAGGAGGGAGAGGAGGATTTGGATGAGGAAGAGGTCCAATAATGTTCCATAACTACCAATAGCTAGGAAACTATGCAAGAGAAATCCCTTTACCATTGACGACATGCATGTATTGTCACGTAGCAGATCACGATACAGAGGATTGCACGACACTGTTGGGAAAAATACATGAGAAACAGAATCAGAAAAATTAGAACGTACATTGGATCTATACAGAAGATAGAGAATATGGCAGGAACATCAACATAGTGACATGAAGAGGTGCTAAAACAAGAGATGATGTGGCTAAACATGAACCAGTACAACACCAGTGGATTAAGAAAAATACCGATCCACCCAAGCGATTTGATGCAGAAAAGGAGGAGACCTTTAAGGAGTCCATACAAGAATTTATCAAGAATAATGTTGCATATACATCTACTACACAACATACCCAAGATGTCCCAATGTATGAAATGTCATCCGCATTGGACCATACCAGTGAATTCCACACGGGAAACCAAGTAAGTTGTATTAAAAATTTCCTGCAATCCTGTATTCAAGTATTTAAGGATCCATCATCTGTTATAGTATTACATAATATGTTAGATAAATGTACCACAAAATCCGAGGGAAATTTAGAACAGAGGATAGTCAATCAACTCCATGCTAGAAGGAGAACCGACATAGTTTAGATTGAATGCCAACATCGAATATTTTAACATGGGCGATGTGATATTAGAACTGGGATTTGAAGTGAATGTGTTTCCCAAAAAGACATGGCAACGTATGGGAGAAACTACCTTAGGCTACTCACTAGTCCAACTGAAGTTAGCAAACAAACATAGAGTCCTACTAATAGGGAGGCTAAAAGGAGTGACAATAGATATGGATAGAGTGCGCACTAAGGAATACTTTGAAGTGATCAAAATCGTGGATGGCACAACACCATATCCAAAATTACTGGGGTTGGATTGGGCCTTTGACAATTAGGTGATAATCAACCTAAAGACCAGGAATATGACATTTGAGTCAGGAGAATACATGGTTATCACGCCTCTAGATCCATCAAAAGCTGAAAGATTTGTGGAACCAACATGTTTAGACTTGGAAGGAATTAACCAGATATACCACGTGCATTGCATGCACCAAAGATTACATCAATCCAATTGTCGATGGTGTACTTAGCTAGAGAAGTATCACGTCATGTGATTTCGACTCAGACATGGGTCCATAGAATTGGAAGCAATGCCTACATGAGGTCTCAACCAGAAGATGCTCCCAAATAGACCACGCAGTAAGATGGGTTGGGACAGAAGTAAGAGAACCTCCAAGTTTCCATGGAATAAACGACTTGGAAGAATTCCTAACGATATATGAAGATGAAGTATCAGATATTGTTATCTCTTGACATAGCACTCAATTCTACACCTTCAATATGGTGGGTTGCACACAAAGAAAAAAACAAGGATTGGTACCAATGTAAACAATTACTGCACATTAGGTTTTGTGTAGAACAAAGAAGCAACCAACAGATGAAATATGATGGATAGGGGGCACCAAAAAAACACTTGGAGAAGTGCAGAGTGATGTGGAAGATGAAACCCCCATAAGAATGGCCTCATCATTTTGTACACACATTAGAGGGCATCCTGACAAACTAGTATACATACTAGGAATTGCGCAGAGAAACTATGAGCTGGAAAGTACTCTAACAAAAATTTACAGTCACTTTCTCATTTGAACATGAGAAACCCAACATAGATGCAACACTTAAGAAAATAAGAGGGGTAATATTCATCAAGGAATGAAAATTTGAACTCATGGAAGAAGAAGAGCAACAGAACAAACAGACAGTGAAAGAACTGTTGTCATGTTACCATGTGCATGAAGAAGCACCAGATGAAGACGATCCATGCAATATTCATATTGAGGAAGTTGAAGGCAAAAGAGAAGTGGAAGGCCCACATTTAGAATCAAAAGTAATTGTTGCACCAATCAAGGTAAATAAAGTCAACATTGGGACAGTTGAGAATCCCAAGATGGCCAACATTGGAGACTATTATGATGAACAAACAATGGACAGGATACCAAAATTACTGCATGAGTACAGTGACCTGTTCCCAATGACCTTTACAGAAATGAAGGGTATCGCAGGAGAACTTGGAGAGATGAATATCCCTCTCAAGCTGGAGAAAAGACCTATCAGAAAAAAGGCCTTACAGATTGAACCTCATCTACAAGCAGAAGGTCCGAGCAGAAATCAACAGAATGATGGAAGCAGGAATCATAGAACTAGTAGAAGAATCATAATGGATAAGACCCATGGTAGTTCAAGAGAAAAAGCAAGGAGGCATAAGAATCTATGTAGATCTGAGGAAGCTCAATGATTCTTGCCTACATGACCCCTTCCCTACACCCTTTAAAGATGAAGTCCTAGAAAATGTGGGAGGCCAAGAAGCATACTCATTCACTGATGGATTCTCAGGTTACCACCAAATCAATATAGCACCAGAAGATCGACACAAGACTACCTTTGCAACATAATGGGGATCCTACTTGTACACAGTCATGACTTTTGAACTGAAAATGCACCAACAATTTTCTCCACAGTAGTCATTGCTTCCTTCAAAGAATTTATCCATCGGTTTCTAGAAGTATACTTGGATGACTGGATAATGTACAACCTATTGAAAGATCATGTAGAGGTGTTGAGGCTAATGTTAGAAAGATGCAGAAAATGCCAAATATCCTTGAACATTAAGAAATGTATATTTGGAACACCCTTCAGAATTCTATTGGGTCACATAGTATGCATACAAGGTTTGATCGTGGATCTTGCAAAGATTGCAGTAATTGTGAACTTACCACCACTAAAATCAGTGCGTCAACTGAGGGACACATTAAGAAATACCAGATATTACAGAAAATTTATCAATGGGTATGCACATATCACTTCACCAATGGAGAAACTACTTAAGAAGGATACTAAATTCCAGTAAAACGAGAGTTGTCAACAAGGATTGGGCACCTTGAAGGAGAAGATGCTCACAACACCCATCTTAGTCTTTCCAGATTGGGAGAATACATTCCATGTGCATGTAGATGCATCAGTCATAGCCTTGGGAGATATTCTGGCACAACCAAGAGCAGGGGATTTGGACCACCCCATAGCATTTGCAAGAAGAAAACTACCAGAATCCGAGCATAAATACAACACCAAAGAGCAAGAAGGCCTGGAAATGGTGTATGCACTTCAAAAGTTCAGGCATTACCTACTTGGAAAACACTTTAATATGTTCACAGATCATTCAACCCTTAAGTACCTAGTCAACAATCCAGTGTTGGGGAGGTGAATCTGTCAATGGTTACTCCTGTTTCAAGAATTTGAATTTGAAGTCATAGTGAAACCAAGGAAGCTGAATGCATGAACTGATCACTTATCAAGGGTCACCAATGGCGAGGAGCCTACAAATTTAGAATATACCTTCACTGACACGCAATTATTTTTAGTTTAGATCGTAGATGATTATTTTGCTGACATTATTGAGTATTTAAGTACAGGGACTGAGCCACCAGAATTTAACACCGCACAGAGGAAGACTCTAGTTGTCTGAGAAACCGACTACCAATTGATGGTCCAGAACTTATATAAAATGGGGGCAAACAACATCTTGAGAAGATGCGCGCTAGAACATGAAAGGCCTAAGATACTGGTAGAATCCCATGAAAGAATAGTGGTAGGACACTATGCAGGAAAAGCTACTGCACAAAAGGTACTACACGCAGGATTATGGTGGCCAACTATTCATTGAGATGCAAAGGAATACTTTCAAAAATGCGATGATTGTCAGAGGGTTGGAAAACCAAACAGACGGGATGAGATTCCCTTATACCCACAAGTAATGCTACAAGTGTTTGAAAAATGGGCTATTGATTTTGTTGGGCCAATTCACCCACCCGCAAGAAGATTAGGCGCACAATACATTATCACTGCGACAAAATACCTCTCAAGATGGGATGAGGCAGCAACAATTAAACATTGCAGCACAAACACAACAACACACTTCTTGTTTGAACATGTGCTCACCCGATTTGTATGTCCAAGGATCCTGATGAGTGACCAAGGCACTCACTTTATCAACAACACTATCAGAGCTCTGATTGAATAATTTGAGGTCTACCATAAGAAAATTATTCCATACCATCCTCAGGAAAATGGAACAATGGAAGCCTTCAAAAATATTCTAGAGAATGCCCTAACCAAGATTTGCAATGTCAACAGGGACAACTGAGATTCAAAGATACTAGAAGTATTATGGGCATATCGAACTACCTGTAAGAAGCTGACAGGGAAGACACCATTTAGATTGGTGTATGGAAAAGAAGCATTGATGCCATTAGAATTCTTGGTACCAAGTCTGCATGTCGCAGCAATTACAAACATGATAGAACAAGGCGTAGTACAAGAAAGGCTAAGTCATTTAATGAACATGGAAGAATATAGGATTCTAGCAGGATTTCACCAGGAAGTACAGAAATAAAGGTGTTAGCACTAAGAATCACCCTCAGATTGCAAAGAGGATAAGCTGAGTACCCATCAAATTATGTGTAAATGTAAATAAGTGTTTCAAGGTCAAATAATGATTTGACGATTGCAGGTGGCAACATGGTGACAACATACATCCCCTCGAGTACACTTGGAAATGGAAAGGAATGTGCCACAAGGGAGACAATGTCATTTAATTCTTGTTGGAGTGATTGCTAACACGATTCATTTTTTGTAGCAGTTTGTTAAATAGCTATTAGCACGAGTGTTAGATTGATAAATGATTTGGAGAATCCTATGGGAGGAAGGCCAGCTCACACCTCTAATTGTTGCCTTTCCTTTTTTGTTATAAATACATATTCCAAATGATTAAGAGGGTTTGAATGGTTGAGTTGGGCTCCCTTATTGTAATATTTTTGACTAAGTAGACCGGTTCTCTGGTTATGTACTGGACTTGAGAATTTTTTATTAATATAAGTCAGTTTCTCTTATTTCATATTGTTGCCTCTTTTGCTAAAGTTTTCATGATGAATGCTTGATTATAGTACTACTATGATGTTCTTTAGTGTTCTTTAAACTTTGAATTAAAGAATATCTTGTGTTTGAGTTTTTCCTCCTTGGGCTGCTTGAAGACCTGATGTCAATAGCAGACCTTTACACCTCCCTCACCAAAGTCTTCCTTCTATTCACTTTTACTCCCATTCACTGATTGAAGTTAATCAAGACCTCATTTGCTTGTGCATGCTAGCCCAGATTTCTGAGTTAAAACATTATTATTATGAGTCTTGTCCATTTGTACTTGAAACACTTATTTACATTTACACATAATTTGATGGGTATTCGACTTATCCTCTTTGAAATCTGAGGGTGATTCTTAGTGCTAACACCTTGATTTCTGTACTTCTTGGTGAAATCTTGATAGAATCCTATCTTCTTCCATGTTCATTAGCTAAATTAGCTTTTATTGTACTATGCCTTGTTCTGTCATGTTTGTAATTGTTGCAACATGCAGACTTGGTACCAAGAATTCTAATGGCATCACTGCTTCTTTTCCATACACCAATCTAAATGGTTTCTTCCCTGTGAGCTTCTTACAGGTAGTTCAATATGCCCATAATACTGCTGGTATCTTACATATGTCAAATCCATTACCGATAGGAGGAACCTGGTGTGAAATTTTCAAGACACACGGGAATGATCCATATCATTGTCCTATGATGCAAAAATACCAGACAGTCCCAAAGATCTCATATTGCAACTTTTGCAAATCAGTAGGCTACGATGACAAAGACTGTAGAACCATGGATATGATGAGGGAAAGGACGTCAGACACATATAGGGTGCAAGATGAAATGATGACAGGTCAAGTAACACCTCAGTTTAATAAGGAATCACTGCCATATAATACTGTGCCGCAATAGTATAACAACGCACAACCACAATATAGCACTACACAGCCCTAGTATAACCCTGCATAGTATAATCAGGTACCACAATACAACACACCACACAGAGATTGCACTGGGTACAAAGGGGGAGGATGAGGCAGAGGAGGATTTGGATGAGGAAGAGGTCCAATAATGTTCCATAACTACCAACAGCCAGGGAACTATGCAAGAGAATGCCCTCTACCACCGACAACATGCATGTATTGTCACGTAGCAAATCACAATATAGAGGATTGCACCACACTGTTGGGAAAAATACAGGAGAAATAGAATCGGAAAAATTAGAACGTACATTGGATCTATATAAAAGCTAGAGAATATGACAGGAACATCAACATAGTGACGCGTAGAGGTGATAAAATAGGAGATGATGTGGCTAAAAAGGAACCAGTACAACACCAGTGGATTTAAGAAAAATACCGAGCCACCCAAGCAATTTGTTGCAGAAAAGGAGAAGGATACCTTTAAGGAGTCCATACAAGAATTTCTCAAGAATAATGTTGCATCTACATCTACTACGCAACATACCCAGGATGTCCCAATGTATGAAATGTCATCTGCATTTGACCATACCAGTGAATTCCACATGGGAAACCAAGTAAGTTGTATTAAAAATTTCCTGCAATCCTATATTCAAGTATTTAAGGATCCATCATATGTTATAGTATTACATAATCTGTTAGATAAATGTACCACAAAATCCAAGGGAAATTTATAACAAAGGATAGTCAATCACCTCCATGCCAGAAGGAGAACTGACATAGAGTTTAGATTGAATGCCAACATCGAATATTTTAACATGGGCGATGTGATATTAGAACTGGGATCTGAAGTGAATGTGTTTCCCAAAAATACATGGAAATGCATGGGAGAACCTACCTTAGGCTACTTACCAGTCCCACTGAAGTTAGCAAACAAACACAGAGCCCTACCAATAGGGAGGCTAAAAGGAGTGACAATAGATATGGATGAAGTGTGCACTAAGGAAGACTTTGAAGTGATCAAAATCGTGGATGGCACAACATCATATCCAACATTACTGGGATTGGATTAGGATTTTGACAATCAGGTGATAATCAACCTAAAGACCAGGAAGATGACATTTAAGTCAGGAGAACACATGGTTATCACACCTCTAGATCTATCAGAAGCCAAAAGATAAGTGGAACCAACATGTTTAGACTTGGAAGGAATTAACCAGCGATACCGTGCACACTGTGTGCACCAAAGATTACATCAAGCCAACTGCCAATGGTGTAATTATCTAGAGAAGTATCATGTCATGTGATTTCGACTCAGACTTGGGTCCAGATAATTGGCAGCTGCGCCTACATAAGGTCTCAACCAGAAGATGCGCCCAAATAGACCACCCAGTAAGTTGGGTTGGGACAGAAGTAAGAGAACCTCCAAGTTTCCATGGAATCAATGACTTGGAAGAATTCATAACAATATATGAAGACAAATTATGAAAGTTAGATATTGTTAGCTCTCGACATAGCACTCAAGTCTACACTTGCAATATGGTGGGGCACACACAAAGAGACAATCAAGGACTGATACCAATGTAAACGATTATTGTGCATTAGGTTTGGTGCAGAACAAAGAAGCAACCAGTAGCTGAAATATGATGGACAGGGGGAACCAACAAAACACTTGGAGAAGTGCAGAGTGTTGTGGAATATGAAACCCCCATAAGAATTTCCTCATCATTTTGTACACACATTAGAGGTCATCCCAACAAACTAGTATACAGACCAGGAATTACGCAGAGAAACTATGAGTTGGAAAGTACTCCAACAAAACTTTACAGTCACTTTCTCATTTGAACATGAGAAACCCAACATAGATGCAACACTTAAGAAAATAAGAGGGGTAATATTCATCAAGGAATGAAAAGTTGAACTCATGGAAGAAGAAGAACAATAGAACAAATAGGCAGTGAAATAATTGTTGTCATGTTACCATGTTCAAGAAGAAGCACCAGATGAAGACGATCCACGCAATATTCATATTGAGGAAGTTGAAGGCGAAAGAAAAGTGGAAGGCCCACCTTTATAATAAGAAGTAATTGTTGTGCCAATCAAGGTAAATAAAGTCAACATTGGGACAGTTGAGAATCCCAAGATGGCCAACATTGGATACTATTGGGACGAGAAAACAATGGACATGATAACAAAATTACTGCATGAGTACAGTGACCTATTCCCAATGAACTTTAAAGAAAATTATGCCATACCATCCTCAAGAAAATGGAACAATGGAAGCCTTCAACAAGATTCTAGAGAATGCCCTAACCAAGATTTGCAATGTCAACAGGGATGACTGGGATTCAAAGATACCAGCAGTATTATGGGCATATCAAACTACCTGTAAGAAGCTGACAAGGAAGACACCATTTAGATTGGTGTATGGAAAAGAAGTAGTGATGCCATTAGAATTCTTGGTACCAAGTCTGCATGTCGCAACAATTACAAACATGGTAGAACGAGGCGTAGTACAAGAAAGTCTAAGTCAGCTAATGAACATGGAAGAAGATAGGATTCTAGTAGGATTTCACCAGGAAGTACAAAAATCAAGGTGTTAGCACTAAGAATCACCCTCATATTGCAAAGAGGATAAGCCGAGTACCCATCAAATTATGTGTAAATGTAAATAAGTGTTTCAAGGTCAAATGGAGAAGACTCAGAAGAATAATGTTTTAACTCAGAAATCTGGGCTAGCATGCACAAGAAAATGAGGTCTTGATTAACTTCAATCAGTGAATGGGAGTAAAATTGAATAGAAGGAAGACTTTGGTGAGGGAGGTGTAAAGGTTTGCTATTGACATCAGGTATTCAAGCAGCCCAAGGAGGAAAAACTCAAACACAGGATATTCTTTAATTCAAAGTTTAAAGAACACTGAATAACACCATAGTAGTACTATAATCAAACATTCATAATGAAAACTTTAGCATAAGAGGCAACAATATGAAATAAGAGAAACTGACTTATATTAATAAAAAATTCTCAAGTCCAGTACATAACCAGAGAACCAGTCTACTTAGTCAAAAATATTACAATAAGGGAGCCCAACTCAACCATTCGAACCCTCTTAATCATTTGGAATATGTATTTATAACAAAAAAGGAAAGGCAACAACTAGAGGTGTGAGTTGGCCTTCCTCCCATAGGATTCTCCAGATCAGTTATTAATCTAACACTCATGCTAACAACTATTTAACAAACTGCTACAAAAAATTAATCATGTTGGTAATCACTCCAACAAGAATTAAATGACATTGTCTCCCTTGTGGCACATTCCTTTCCATTTCCAAGTGTCCTCCAGGGGATGTATGTTTTCACCATGCTGCCACATCATCAACCATCCAAAAGAGTGATGAATTTGAATCCCTTGATTGCAGGTGCCAATTCATAGTGCCATTCAATAGTGCGTTGGGTAAATAGTTCTGTAGCGCCCTTTGAAAAATAACTCTTCACATTTCATAGCGCCTTCTCCAAAACAGGCTTGCAGTTTCTGTAGCACCGACCCTACAAAATAACTTTGTGCAATTTCGTAGCGCCCCTCCCGAATTAGCTTATGCAGATTTGGTAGCGCCACACCTCAGATAGCCTCTACAGAATTGGTAGCACCATGTTGGCATGTTTTCAGATAGAAGGCATAGTAAGATTGTTGGCATGTGTTCAGACAGAAGGCAGAGTATTTGTTTTTCATTGATGGCAATCTTAGCCTGACAATGATGAACAAAGAGAAAGTGTAGGCAAGACCAACAATGCAATGATGATCACATGGCAGAAAATCCCAAAATCGACACACTCCATTTCGGAGTTTCATAGATCGGGAAATCAGAATTTTGGATATTGGGAGTTGGAGGAGTCAAGTGTCGAAACACTTCACTAACATTAGTTTCGAAGTCACAAAATGTGAAATGTAGAAATCCTGCGAAACCGCAATGTTTCAGAGTTTCGGATACCGGGAGTTGGAGGAGTCAAGTGTCGAAACACTTCACCACAGAAATCACGAATTTGCGATATGCGAAATCACGAAATAATCCTAGCTGTCGGATCGAGGATTGATCTGGACCATTGATCATACATGAATAAGGATGTGAAGATTTGAATTCATGAAAATATCTGGACTGTTGGGTTCTTAGGGCACGTGGCAAAAGATCGTCATTTCGCTGACTGGAAAGTCAAAAGAACGGGGTTCCCTAACCTCTTGAATTCACGACATGTGAAATGTCGAAGTGTTGAAATGTGGAAAATACCTTTTGGTGTAGGTTTTGATTATCGAGAGATTGAGAAGTCAAGAGTCAAGAATCTCCAACATAGAAGTCCCGAAGTTGCGAAATGCGAAACCCCGAAATCCCGAAATAGGCACATCAACCAAAATTTTGGATACTGGGAGTTGGAGGAGTCAAGAGTCAAGACTCTTCATCACAGGAGTCCCGAAGTCACGAAATGCGAAATTGTGTAATGTCAAAGACTCTATACCAGAGGTTCGGATACCAGGAGTTGGAGATGTCAAGAACTTGCACATCAAGAGTGCCAAAATCGTGAAATGCCGAAATGTGAAATCGCAAAATGTCAAAGACTCCATACCGGAGGTTCGAATACCGGGAGTTGGAGATGTCAAGAACTCACACATCAAGAGTGTTGAAATCACGAAATGCCAAAATGAGAAATCGTGAAATGTCAAAGGCTCCATACCGGAGGTTCAGATACTGGAAGTTGGAGATGTCAAGAACTCACACATCAAGAGTGTCGAAATCGCGAAATGACGAAATGCGAAATTGCAAAAGGCGCTAACAACTAAGTTATTTTTTCAGAGTTTCAGAGATCACGACATGGAGCGTCAAGTTATCTCATCACAAGGAATGCTGAAATGTCGAATTGTCAAATTGTGAAATGGAAAAATAAGAACGAGATCCATTATTTAATCCAACGGTGCACTTGAATATGATCGGAGGGCTACTGTTCCTTCTCATAGTTAATTCATCAGTTACGGATCAGTTAGCAAAACTGATTCATGATTCTTGATCGGTTGGTGTTTCACTTGCTGAGACATTTTGTCTGCCTAAGAAGATTTGAAGTGTAACTGTCATGGTTGTGCATAAAAGAAAAACATAGAGACTGTGTGTGGTTGGCTGTTCTGACTGAAAAATGAGTTGAACTGTAGAAAAGTAAAACCACAGTATTTACAGTGTGAAGAAAGCTCAGAGATAAGGAACATAATTTGAACAAAAGAGAATAGGTGAAGAGAGTAGAATGTGCACATATCAAAAAACATGAGAAGAACAGAGA
>JASDQU010104048.1:356074-380196 GCA_032191745.1 Picea mariana
TTTTCTCAAGGGGTTGCCATCAATGCCAAAGGGGGATATTGTTGGCATGTTTTCAGACAGAAGGCAGAGTAAGATTGTTGGCATGTGTTCGGATAGAAGGCAGAGTATTTGTTTGTCATTGATGGAAAGTTCAACCTGACAATGATGAACAAAGAGAAAGTGGAGGCAAGACCAACAATGCAATGATGATCGCATGGAAGAAAATACTGAAATTGACACACTCCATTTCGGAGTTTCGCAGACCGGGAAATCAAAGTTTCGTATACCGGGAGTTGGAGGAGTCAAGTGTTGAAACACTTCACTAACAGGAGTTCCGAAGTCGCAAAATGTGAAATGCATAAATCCCGTGAAACCACGATGTTTCGGAGTTTCAGATACCAGGAGTTGGAGGAGTCAAGTGTCAAAACACTTCACCACAGAAATCTCGAATTCGCGATATGCAAAATCACGAAATAATCCTAGCCGTCGGATCAAGGATTGATCTGGACCGTTGATCAGACATGAAGAAGGATGTGAAGATTTGAATTCATGAAAATATCTGGACCGTTAGGTTGTTAGGGCACGTGGAAAAAAATCGTCATTTCACTGACTGGAAAGTCAAAAGAATGAGGTTCCCTAACCTCTCAAATTAATGACATGCAAAATACCGAAGTGCCAAAATGTGGAAAACACCTTTTGGTGTAGGTTTCAGTTACTGAGAGATTGAGAAGTCAAGAGTTGATACTCTCCAAAACAGGAGTCCCGACACAGGAGTCCCGAAGTCGCAAAATGTGAAACCCCGAAATCCTGAAATAGGCACATCTACCGAAATTTCGGATACCGAGAGTTGGAGGAGTCAAGAGTCAAGACTCTTCATCACAGGAGTCCCGAAGTCGCGAAACCCAAAGTTGTGAAATGCAAAATCGTGAAATGTCAAAGACTCCATACCGAAGGTTCGGATACTGGGAGTTGGAGATGTCAAGAACTCGCACATCAAGAGTGCCGAAATTGCAAAATGTTGAAATGCAAAATCGCGAAATGTCAAAGACTCCATATCGGAGGTTTGGATACCGGGAGTTGGAGATGTCAAGAAATAACACATCAAGAGTGATGAAATCGTGAAATGCCGAAATGTGAAATCGTGAAATGTCAAAGACTCCATACCGGAGGTTCAGATACCAGGAGTTGGAGATGTCAAGAACTCACACATCAAGACTGCCAAAATTGCGAAATGCCGAAATGTGAAATTGCGAAAGGCGCTAACAACTAAGTTCTTTTTTCGGAGTTTCGGGGATCATGACATGGAGCGTCAAGTTATCTCATCACAAGGAATTCCGAAATGCCGAATTGCTGAATTGTGAAATGGCGAAATAAGCACGAGATCCATTATTTAATCCAACGGTGCACTTGAATATGATCAGAGGGCTACTGTTCCTTCTCACAGTTAATTGATCAGTTACGAATTAGTTAGCAAAACTGATTCATGATTCTTGATCGGTTGGCGTTTCACTTGCTAAGATGTTTTCTTTGCCTAAGAAGATTTGAAGTGTAACTGTCATGGTTGTGCATAAAATAAAAATATAGAGACTGTGCGTGGTTGGCTGTTCTGACTGAAAAATGAGTTGAACTGTAGAAAAGTAAAACCACAGTATTTACAGTGTGAAGAAATCTCAGAGATAAGGAACATAAGCTGAACAAAAGCGAACAGATGAAGACAGCAGAATGTGCACATATCAAAAAGCATGAGAAGGACAAAGATAGAACAGATAGAAAGAGACAACAAGTCAAGCCAAGTATGAACATAGTAGAAGAATAGTGTAGCAAAGAAGAATTGCAGAACAGTGAAGAAGTGGTAAGAATTGATTTATCTGTGTTGTTTGTTATTCAATCATTTATTTAAAACAAGGGTGGTAGGGAGGTGCTAGGGAGGACTGTTTTCCTCAGAGGTTCAAGTGGGTGCTTGAACATAGGGAGTTGTAGCTTTCATCTGGTTGCAGCCAGAAAAACCAGGGTGGCAGGGTGGTGCAAGGGAGAACAATTGTTCTCTGTTATACAGGTTGGTACCTGTGTAACTGGAAGTTGGTGCTTCCATCCAGTTGGTGTTGGAACACTCAGGGAGTTGGTGCTTCCTTCTAGTGGGTGCCAGAGAAACCAAAGATTTGGTGCTCTCAAACAAGTTGGAGCTTGTAAAACAGAGGTAGTAGCCTCACATTGAGTTGGTGCTCAATTAAAGATGATGTAGAGAACTTAAAAGACTGCCTATCATTTTGAATAAGAAGAGGTTTTCTCCCTTTATGGGTTTCCTCGTGAAAATCTGTCTCTGTGTATATCTTATGTGTGAGTGATGCTTATTGTTTATGTTGTCCATATGTAGTATAATATTGATGGTCACTTGGAGAAAGATTAAAAATAGTTTTAATTGTTAAAATTGTTTAAGCACAGTAACAACTGATTCACCCCCCCCCTCTCAGTTGTCTTAGTAATTTCAACACACCATTAATCAAAACAACTCTGTGGATTTGGTAGCACCATATGTCAACTTCTCCTACATATTCAACAGCACCATTGATGATCTTAGCTAGGATATTTCGTAGCGTTATGAAAAACCGGTAGCACCACTTTGTATTTCGGCTAGGAGATTTCGTAGCATCTTAGGTAGAAAAATTCCAGAACATATTATATAGACGATTCTATAGTGCCATGGCACTACAAAATGTTTTTTATTTTTCTGTGTGAGGAGACCAATCCTTAGAAAGCACAAAAACTTAGCTGATAGGTTAGGATCCTGTAGATGCCTGTATAGGTGGAAAAAATTATAATTCCTTGATCACTTTACTCTTGCAAAAAGAGACCACCCACAAAAATGGAGCTTATATCCCCCAACTATTTCATCAACCTATCACTCCTCCTTGTTTTAGGAGAGCTTCCTTCTATCATAGCAACATGTTTTTCTTTTGTAGGGATAGTCTTCTTGACTGCAGGTGTGCTCTTCTTCACTACTGGTTCCTCTCTTTCAATGGCATCTTCTACCATAAAATTCAAGTTCCTCTGGGCCAATTCATCCTTGAAGTGCTGTAATTCTTCCTTGAGTTTTCTATTTTGAGAATGAAAGCCTCTGTTTTTCCTGTAGAGGTTCTTAAGTTGCTTATGGAGAGGCATGGCTCTTCTTGTTGCAAATATTGCCATATCAAGGGTGTTACTGTACATATCCATGAGCTCCTTCATATTAATTCTCTCAAATAAACTTTCTTCTTTCAAATGAGCAACCTCCTTCCTAGCCTCCTTGAGCTGTCTAATCAATCTTTTGAAAGTGTGATTACTAGGTGGAGTAATGATTTTGATAACCTCAATAGGTTTCTCAATGGCTTCACCTTTATCTTTATTTTTCTTTGGAATTGAAACCTTGGGTATGAATTCTGCTTCAACAACCTCCTTGAGAGATTATGATCTAGTAAAAGGATTCCTGAATTTTATACTAGCTACTGGAGTAGGTGAGTTCATCAACTTCAGGATGGACTACAGAGGAATCGAAGGTTGAGGATTCATCTCTACTTTTTCTCTTGTCCCTATCATATTTTCCCCTAAGTTTGTCATATGCCACTATGTTAGATTCTACTTCCAAGGATCCATCTTGCATATGAGCTAAGGAGGCAGATCTTCTTTCTCTCAGTAGAAGGAAAACATCAGAGTCAAAAGAATTGGCATAGGTGATCTTGGTAGAGTTTTCTGTAGGATTTATTTCAGTAGGGATCTTGTTGTACATTTTATTGAATCTCTTGGAGAAGTCAGAAATAGATTCTCCCTCTTTCCTCTAAAGGGATCCAAATTCTGTGATACAATAAAGAAAATCTTTTTTATCCCCCCACTATATCAAGAAAGCATCATCTAAATCTTCAATCCCAACAATGAATCCAAGAGTCAAACCCCCAAACCATTTCCTAGCCTCACCATCAAGGCTTTGTACAAAGACTCTCAGCCATACATCTTCATTCTCAATTTTTAGATTGTCTGCATAACTATTAAAGGAAACGAGGTGTTCTTCAACAATTATGTCTTCTTCCCCTGTAAACTTGGGCATGTACTTAAGGCCGTATTCTCCAACAGGGAGAGAATTCATAGGCTAAGGTAAGATAAGAGGGGCATACCTAGCAGCCACTATGACATCCATCCTATTTCTAGGAGGGTTAACACCTTCCATTGGATTTTGAACTCTAGGAGAATAATGAGGAGATGGAGATTTGATTATGTGAAGATTAGGAGAAAAAGGAATGTAGGAAGGAGGGATTTCAGTTTTCAGAGGAGGAGGCTGAGTCTTGGAAGAAGATGATATAGGCTGCAAGGGATATGAGGTTTCCTCCTCTTTAGTTACATAAATTTTGATAGGAGGAGGAGTAGCAAAAGTCAAGGTAGGAAAATCTTCAAGACTCTCAAGCCTAAACCACTTCACAATATCAGGAGAGGCAAGGATTTTAAAATTTTCTTCTTTCAATTCTAGGTTAAAAGAGGAGTATTCAACATAAAAGATTTCAAAATCCAAATTTCTAGAAACTTCAGTAGAAGGTAAAGGAGGAATACTTGATATAACAATTGGTGTATTAAGAATGGAATCAGGAAACTGACTAGAATCAACTGATACAACAGTAGAAAAACTTTCTTGAGAAGCTTTTCCCTTATTGATTATCTTCTCTAGGCCAACTTTAGGTGTAGCCAGAGGTAGTTGTGGAGTTTAAATCATGTTTATATATTTGGGAGCCACAACTGAAGCAATGGAGTCACTAGGTGCAAGTTGCAATCTTCAAAGTATTGAATTCTAATGCACCTTCAGAATCAATATGGTTTGTCGTTCAATCCCAGGGAAAATGTCTTCAATTCGTTCCCCGACAATGACACCAAGAATTTTAGCACTAAGAATCACCCTCAGATTGCAAAGAGGATAAGCCTAGTACCCATCAGATTATGTGTAAATGTAAATGAGTGTTTAAAGGTCAAATGAACAAGAATCATAATAATAATGTTTTAACTCAGAAATCTTGCACAAGACAATGAGGTTTTGATTAACTTCAATCAGTGAATGGGAGTAAAAGTGAATAGAAGGAAGACTTTGGTGAGGGAGGTGTAAAGTTTTGATATTGACATCAGGTCTTCAAGCAGCCCAAGGAGGAAAAACTCAAACACAATATCTTCTTGAATTCAAAGTTTAAATAACACTAAATAACATCATAGCAGTACTATAATCAAACATTCATCATAATACAACCATAAAAATCTCATGTGAATTATCCAATCATGAAAACTTCAGCATAAGATGCAACAAGATGAAATAAGAGAAAATGACTTATATTAATAAAAAATTCTCAAGTCCAGTACATAACCAGAGAACCAGTCTACTTAGTCAAAAATATTACAATAAGGGAGCCCAAATCAACCATTCGAACCCTCTTAATCATTTGGAATATGTATTTATAAAAAAAAGGAAAGGCAACAACTAGAGGTGCGAGATGGGCTTCCTCCCATAGGATTCTCCAAATCAATTATCAATCTAACACCTGTGATAGTGTCTATTTAACAAATTGCTACAAAAAGGAATCATGTTGGCAATCACTCCAACAAGAATTAAATGAAATTGTCTCTCTTATGGCACATTCCTTTCCATTGCCAAGTGTCCTCCAGGGGTTGTATGTTGTCACAATGATGCCACATGTGATCCTCTCTCCTCTCCACATCATCAGCCACCCAAAAGAGTGATGAATCATAATCCCTTGATTGTAGGTGCCAGTTCGTAGTGCCATTTAGTAGCGCGTTGGGTAGCTAGTTCTGTAGTGCTCTTTGCAAAATAACTCTGCACATTTCGTAGCGCCTTCTCCAAAACAGGCCTGCAGTTTCCATAGCGCCTTCTCCAAAACAGGCCTGCAGTTTCCATAGCGCCTACCCTACAAAATAACTGTGTGTAATTCCGTAGCACCCCTCCTGAATTATATTCTATGGATTCAGTAGCACCACACCTCAAATAGCCTCTACGGAATTGGTAGCGCCATTCATCAAAACATCTCTGTGGATTTGGTAGCACCATCTGTCAACTACTCTTGCAGATTCAGTAGTGCCATTGCTGAGCTTAGCTAGGAGATTTCGTAGCGTTCTACAAAAACAGTAGCAACACTCTGTATTTCGGCTAGGAGATTTTGTAGCATATTAGGTAGAAAAATTGTAGAACATATTATATAGACGATTCCGCAGTGCCATGGCACTACAAAATGTTTGTGATTTTTCTGTGTGATGACACTAATCCTTAGAAAGCACAAAAACTTAGATTATAGGTTAGGAGCCTGTAGATGCTTGTATAGGTGGAAAAAATTATACTTCCTTGATCACCTTACTCTTGCAAAAATAGACCAACCACAAAAATGGAGCTTATATCCTCCAACTATTTCATCAAACTAGCACTGCTCCTTGTTGCAAGAGAGATTCCTTCTATGAAAGCAAGATGTTTTTCTATTGTAGGGATAGTCTTCTTGACTGCATGTGTTCTCTTCTTCACTACTGGTTCCTCTCTTTCAATGGCAACTTCTACCAGAACATTCAAGTTCCTCTGGGCCAATTCATCCTTGAAGTGTTATAATTATTCCTTGAGTTTTATATTTTGAGACTGAAATCCTCTGTTTTACCTGTAGAGGTTCTTAAGTTTCTTATGGAGAGGCATGGATATTCTTGCAACAAATATTGCTAGATAAAGGGTGTTAATGTACATATCCATGAGCTCCTTCATCTTAATTCTCTCAGATAAAATTTCTTCTTTCAAACGAGCAACCTCCTTCCTAGCCTCCTTGAGCTGTCTAATCAATCTTTTGAAAGTGTGATTACTAGGTGGAGTGATGATGTTGATAACCTCAACATGTTTCTCAATGTATTCACCTTTATCTTTCTTTTTCTTTGGAATTGAAACCTTGGGTAGTAATTCTGCTTCAACATCCTCCTTGAGAGCTGATGATCTAGTAAAAGGATTCCTAACTTTTATGCTAGCTACTGGAGTAGGTGAAGATAAATGTAATTTTATTCCCTTCTTGTTTGTGGCTTTAGTGGATGAAGGGAATTCTTCCAATTCATGTACAGGAGGAGGTGAAAAGTCTCTCTGTGGAGAATGATGAACCTCCCTCTCTTCCTCTTCAATTTTCTTAATGACTTCTTTGGCTTGAGCAATGCCTGTGCTCTTTCTTTTCTTGTTTTTTCCTGCTGGAGCAACACTAGTAGATGGCAAGGGACTTTGCATCTTAGACCGAGGATTATAAGCTATGTCCAGCTGCATGTGGGAAGATATAATGATCTGTTCCTAAGGAATTTTCCTCTTCTTCAATTCTTCCATCACCAACAACCTGATCAGTTCAGAATGAAAGAAACTAGTGTCCACATCCTTGGACTTGGCTTGAACTCTATCATCCATCTTCCCCATGCTCCTCAAAATGTATAAAGGGATATTCATTGCATCTTTACCAATAAAATGTAGCAAGAGCCTTATATGGTACTGGTATAACATGTTAAACCTTGCCTCACACGTGAAGTATCTCTGGATGATCTTCAACATTTTGTCAAAATCTTCAACTAGGTGGCTTCTAGGCACTCCCTTGGACAAATTGTATGTATGATAATCTGATTTGAGGAAGTCCTTGGAGAAGGAAACATTTAGTATCATGGATTTAAACCACCTCTCACTAGTATTAGGAATCCTAGTGGTTGCTGCAATATAGGCTTTAGATACCTCAAACTCAAGGTCTCCCACCTTAGTCTTGATTCCATCAAAATGTGATGCAAATTGCCTTGCTACTTCAAGGTGTCCCCTCTGCATGTTTTGGAAAAAAGAGAGGCAAACAAACCTTTGAAAAACCTCCTTGACCATTGGATAAACATCAAACAGGTGCATGTCATAGGGTTCAATCCTGACCACACTCCCTCCCTTGTGAGATTTCTTCTTCTGAGGTGTCTCCATGGTTAAAGACATGGGATCAAAAGTTGTGGTGTAGTGAGGGGTAAGGAAACAAATAGAGGTAGATATCAATGAGAAAATGACAGTGGATAATGGCTTCTCGCTCTTAGGATTTTCCTCTAACTCACCTGGATTTAACAATAGACTGGTTTGATGGCCTTTCTTTAAAAATTGGGAGAAAGAGACTCTGAGTTAAGGAAGTCAGGGATACACTACTCAACTTATGTCACCACACCATGGCCATCAAAGCTTTGGAAAGGTAGGGACTGCAATTCTCTTTACTGCCAACAGATCTAAAGCTAAAAGAGTGATGATACAGTGAAATAAAAGGCTAATTCAGGGGTCTTTTAATACCAAAAGGTAGCACTCCAATCCAAATAAAATACAACGCATGAAAATAGGGTTTGTGTAGCATGGTTTAGCAATGTCTTGTTGTAGCACAATGTGCACACATGGACCATGTGATTGTACGGGTATTCAATATTTAGGAGAAAAAAAAATTGGCATCTACAATAGATGAAAACCAGGTGAAAATGACTACAAAGTTTGTGAGAGGAAATATATATATGCGAATGGATGAAGGAGGGAGTAGTCTACAACATCGAGCGCTACCAAAATATATGGTAGGAAATATCTCAAGACTTTTCTATGTAATGGAGAGAGCCCATGGAATACCTGGTGTTATCACTGAAATTTCATCCACAAATGGTTATAGGAATCCAACATCTTCAAACAACTATTAGTTCACCCATGGAAAAAAAATGACCAAAATATCATTTCCAAAAGGTTCAAAACTATACAACCAGTTATAAAATAAACATGTGCTAAGGATATATAGGTAGCGTGCACACATGCGCCAGTCAAAAATGTCGGAAAAGCGCACATGCGTCCGATGCACGATTGTGGACGCAAAAAACTGCACACAACTCAGAACGACGCATTTATGATGTTGGTCGGCCTCCCATCCACTTCTGGTTCATCTTCCAAGTCAATTTGACATCCAAATCTCGGCTGAATCTGGATGGGTGGCTGGTCAAAGACCTAAAGGTGCCCTAAATGGCCCCTTGTTCACACTAAAAGCTGGTTGAATAATGACTCAAAGTTATGCTATAAAAGGAATCCATGGGTGCACTACATTTTCAAGAAATTCATTTGTATTGTTATGCTACTCATATTCTCTTGGAGGACCTTCTTTCCTCATCAAGAGTATTCTAGCACCATTGCATTTAGCCATTCATATCACCTCTTGAGTGAATGTGCTTTGGATTCTCTTCACCATTTCATTCTAGTTCCTCATTTTGTAAGAAGAGCTCAAAATTTGGGGGTCCAAGATCCCTCCCTTGGAGGAAGAAGGGACCCAAAGTCTCCCTTTCTCTTTGGTGCTTTCTTTACACTAATACAATCCTTTCCATTGGTGACATGAGTCTTGTTTGTTTCTTGTTCTTATGTCCTTATGCACTCTAGCTTAATTGTTTTTATCATTCTTAGTTTAATTCTTAGCTTAGCCTTTTATGCTTTGTTCTTCTAACCCTTTCCTTTACTGTTGTCTTGCCTTGCTAACCCAACTAGGCTTGTGAGCACCTCTGTTTTTCTCATTTAGGTGAAAAAAGAGGTGCAACAGATTGGAGACTCTGTTGGGGAAAGGTATCAATTTCCTACCCCATTTGGGTTATTTTAGCTCTTATTTCTGTTTATTTAACCTAAAGGTACCATAACCGGCCCAAGCCGACCTGCAAAATGTCAAATTCAAAGCTGAGTTGAGAGAATTCCATTTGGAATTTTCTTCATGGCCATGTGACAATTGTGCGTGGGTTTATTGGCCCACAGTCGTGCATCGTGCGCACGTGCACCAAAACCACTACATTACTCAGCGCCTTCTGCGCACCTGTGCCCAAAAGTCCTTTTTAGTTCGCGCATTGGCGCTCAGAGCACCTCTGTCTATTCTGAGACCCATGCACCTGTGCATAAAAATACACATTGTAAGATTTTTGTGATCTGTGGAGGGCCCATAGCCTTCTTAAAATTGATTCCATGCATATTGTAATCTGCACCACACTTATATTCCCTCTCCATATAAAGGGATTAGTCAAAACATAGGCACTTAGGGGTTAAAAATAATTATTTTTCCTCTTTTTTGTTTTTATTTCGCCACATGGATGGCTTGCTTTGACTAAAAAATAAGTTGGAATCATTCTACATCACATTTGAAACTTGCATTGGGACCAGAAATTGGATATCAATTGTCGAGTATGCTCTTCTCTTGCACTCCAAAGCGATCTTGAGAATCAAAAAGAGGTTGAGGGACAATTTCATCTCCCTTAAAAAGACAAAAAATTTAGGAGAGGACAACAACCCCCCTCGGGACTCCTCTTAGTTTATTTTTCAAACACATCTTAAAATTGTAAGGGCCCATACATGCCCACATGCTACAAAGAGAGGATAGTGTTGAAATTTACCTTCTTAGATCAAATCACTAGGGAAGTTTAAAGTTTTTGTAACGGGCCCATACATGCCCACATGTCCACAATATAGGATAGTTTCAAAGCTTTCTTAGATTAAATCACAATAGGGAGTTAAAGGAATAGTAAGGACCCACATGTCCACATGCTAGTTTCCTAGGGACTTTAAAATTCCACAAGGTTGTACCAATGACATTTAGTTAATTAGGTAATCAAAGACTTGTAAGGATAAGCGAAGTCCACATGCAACAAGGCGACACCTAATTTATTAAAAATATTGGCACACTTTCACTCATTCACACACAAAAGTCACTTCTCACTCATAGTTTTCATCTCGAAAAGTGGAGGTTGAAGTAAGTTTCCTCCAAAGGGATTTTGAAACACCCCACCCTTTTCTTGACGAAACTATCCACTCCCACTTAATTTCAACGAGATTGACTCACACCCCCAATCTCTCAAACAACCACATCTAAATTTTTTCTAAAAACTCACTAAGTTTTCCTCCATAGGAGGTGCCAAAAGAAATTTTTTAGTCTAGGTAGGATTTTGGGGATAGGCATCCAAATAACTCCCCGTTATCTGGTTCTCACATTTTCAAAACAATAGAAGTTGTCAAATAGGTAACTTTAAATCCTCCAAGTCAAGTGTTCCTAACACCATAAGGTAGGGAGTTACCCATGAAGGGTTGAAGGCCGAGGTCCGGTTGTTCCGTGCATCCCTCCTTGAGGCACCCACCTCTTGGACATGATCCAACCCGTGACCCATTTTTTAGGTAGAAAATCTAAATGCTGCACTTTGATCGAGTTACCCAGTGACCAAATTTTAGGACATATACCCAGGTGGAAATTGTGGGCTGCAATTGCACCTTGATCAGATTTTGTGTGGCTATTGTGAAATATCACCATTTCTTTCAGGATATGCCCCCTCTACCCCCCATTATAACTGATTACTTCATCCTTCATTAGTTTCTCTTCCGGTGGCTTGAGATCCCATTGTCGAGTGTTATTGGAAGGTCTATTGCTATTTTGAGAAGAAGGACGTTATGTCTTTTAGGACACGAGCATTTTTTTTCTTTATTCTCCCACATGGACAAACTCCACCTATCCACATATGTGCTTCTTTATCAAATCAATTTATGTATGATGCCCTTCTGATTACATCTGATTAGGATATATATTGTGAAGGTTCAAAAAATTGTAGCAAAGGATCTTGTTTATTTATTTCTCTCACCACCATTCACACACATCCACTCAGCCAACCAGACATCATAGGGGACCCACAGAATCCCCATCATTCCAGACGCTTGCAGAATCTCCCTCCTATTCTAGGGGGAGTTCCTAGTATTTCCAAACTCATCGGCTCCACATTCTCAGACCCCTGTGAGTGCCACTATTTTAGGATCAACATTGCTTGGTTCCACCTTACTTGGGTCCACTTCCCAAGGTCAAACATCCCCCCACTCTTCTTTACATGGAAGCAGGGGACCAACTTCTTCTTAAGGGGGAAGTACAAACCCACCTAGTCCCCCTCAAGGGTTAGGTACGCCAAACACTCACACTATGGCTGGAACTAATCCTCCACCACCACCTCAGATGCCTTACTTGGCTTCCCTCAACATACCGGATCTGGCTAAACTCACCAATGATTCTATATTGCACAACCCTGCATGGCCAATAATGCCTACCAAACTCCCTTCATACATCCCCAAATTTGAAGGAAAACTGGGAGACGACCCCGCCAACCATATCATGACCTTTCATTTATGGTTCTCTTCAAACAACATCATAGATGATTATGTTTGATTGAGGTTATTTCAATGCACACTCACTGACCCATCAACTAAGTGGTATGTAGAAGAAAAATCGGGGTCCCATGTGACCTTTGAATCCTTGGCCAAAGCATTCTTGACCTTCTTTCAACTACCAATCATGACAATGGTCTCAAACTACTCTCTAAGTTTAAAAAAACCTCCGCCATGCACATCACTGACCATATTCATGAATGACGATAGTGGCGTAGTCTTTGCAAAGCTGAAGCTACTCCACAACAATGTCTCAATTGGTTCCTCAAATCACTTGTTTCCCTCCTTGCCAAAGATTTGGCCGACACCTTCCCCCAGTCTAAAGAAGAATCCATTAGCAAGGCCCAACAATTTGAACTCATCTATTACCAGTCTGGATACTTATATACAGTACTCCCTGACACCCCGAGACCCGTGCCATTCGGCCAGGACAAACCTAGGATGTCTCACTCAATGGATGGATTGATTGGTACCACTACACACCACAATTCACATCCCCAAAAATCACCAATGTATGTAACCCCTCAGTATCCGCCGACATATGGAGGAATAACTTATTATCCTCATCCCCCTTATCAACAACCATACCCTATTGTCCTCCCTCCACCCATAAGTGGACCCTCGCTAGCACCCATAATACACCCACTTGTCCAATCAAGTGATGGTACTCCCTCTACCTCAGCCTATACCCTAAGCAATAGTGAAAGAACTGCACCTTCCTATGTACCTCATGGATCATCACCACAACATAATCCATACTTTCCCTTTTCTGGCCCCCCATAGCATGTGGCTCCACCACAAGGACAACCACACGCTGGGGTTAATTTTGTTCAACCCTCTCCCATTCAACAATATCAAAATTTTGAACAGTTGAATATGGAAAATCCATCCCATCAGTTGAACAATGCCAGAAATAAAGAAAAAAACCATAACAATAATAATCTCGAACAAGGAGGAAACTGGAACCAACCCCAACAGAACCAGTCTATCGAGGGAAACCAGAACCAGGGGAATCAAAACCCCCAAGAGGGAAACAACAAGAAACGACAGGGGAAGAACAACAACATTCAAACCAACTTCCCTTGTGCCCTTTACGGTGATTTTGGTCACTATACTCACCATTTACCCCAAATTTCTGACTTTAAATGGATGAAAGAATCTGGTAATGGACCACATCCACCAACACCACCTGCCCTCCATCATCCCCCACAAAAATATGTGCAACACCGACCCCCGACTGTGTTGCAAAACCCCATACCACACCAAGGGGTGATGAATAACCAACAAGACATGCAGCCTACCCAATCACAGTTGAGACAGTATCCCAATCTGGGCAATCTGGTCGATCACACTATCCTCCTCACCAATGAGGAAGAAGTCCTTCTGTAAACACACATTCGTCAATACAACACACCCCCTGAGTCTACTCCCACTACCTTGGAAGCAACCCTAGTCACAACTAGGCCCCCTTTAATGATTCCTCATCCTAATACTGAAATACCCATTCGTATTTCTTGCATCCCATTACGTAGGAATGTCCACTATCCTCAAGCTAGGGTGACTCATCATTACAGTTTGGTCGATGAATTAGCACAATCTCTGGCTGCCATGTCAGTCTTAGAAGTGCTTCAAACTTGTCCCACTCGACAGAATTCATTACTTTCTGCCCTGGGGGCAGTTGACCCTGTTGATACCCGATGCATCACATTTGATCTCGATAGTAGAGAACCTCACCTCCCCCCTCTTATTGCTTTTCAAATCCCCGTGAAAATACAGAACATTAAAGTTCATCGATGCATCATTGATGAAGGTGCATCCACATGTATCATGTCTAGATCCGTATGGAAGAAACTTGGTTCACCTGAGCTCATACCATCTTTAATTACCTTAAGAGCTTATGATGGACGACCATATTCTCCTGAAGGGCTCTTCCAAAGTGTCCCTGTAGAACTCGGGGGAAAAAACATTCTCATTGATATTGAGGTTATCGATGCCCCACTCGATTACAATATCTTGTTTGGTCGTAGCTACGTGTATTCTATGAAGGCAGTTGCTTCTTCTATATTTCAAACCATGATGTTCCCCCATAATGGGAATATCATTACCATCAATCAGGTTTCACATTATGAACCCAAACCTTTTGCCAACATCGATAATATCCTCCCATTCGTCCACACTAATCCTGATACATACCCACTCATCGAGATGGGCCCCAGAATTTTCAAAGACCCATCCTTGCTTGGGACATACCATGGTGCACCACTGCTCATTCATCCTCCCAATCAAGTATGTGTTGTCTCATCCAATGAAACTGTAGATATTCTCCCTCCCACCGAGGCCTCTTTTTCCCCTGATGTCCCATTAGTCACAGAATACCTCCTTAGTTCTTAATCTCACCCAGTGGATTTCACGAAGCCCTTTTCTTCTTGGAGTCGTGTCTCCCTTTTTGTGGACATCAACACAGTTTCCAGAAGGGAAACAATATCTTGACTCTCATTACCTTTACAATGAGGAGTCTCAGACGACACAGGGAGAACCATCATTGCTCTCTGCTATCATTGACCCCCATAACATTCGACTTCAACACTTTCTCATGTTAACGGTGGGTCCTACTTTGTGACTATTGCAGTTGTTTTTATATTTTCCGAAGACCTCTGAAATTTGTTGGGCTATCAATGTCCGCAGAATCCTTGATACCTCATACAGGTGTCATTGCCTACTTTTCAGAGTGTTGTTCCTCATTAGAATTTTCCTCCTCTCTTATCAACACGCCCTCGAGGGAGCTGCAGTCATCTTCACCACCACACCACTTCAGTTACTATCTTACACTTTTTTTGAGTTACATGACAGGAGCATGGGGCATGCCTACCTCGTTTGTACACAATTTATCTTTCACACCTTGCGAAAGGAATTCATTTGTATTGTTATGCTACTCATATTCTCTTGGAGGACCCTCTTTCCTCATCAAGATTATGCTAGCACCATTTCATTTATCCATTCATATCACCTCTTGAGTGAATGTGATTTGTATTCTCTTCACCATTTCATTCTAGTTCCTCATTTTGTAAGAAGAGCTCAAAATTTGGGGGTCCAAGAGCCCTCCCTTGGAGGAAGAAGGGACCCAAAGTCTCCCTTTCTCTTTGGTGCTTTCTTTTCACTAATACAATCCTTTCCATTGGTGACATGAGTCTTGTTTGTTTCTTATTCTTATGTCCTTATGAACTCTAGCTTAATTATTTTTATCATTCTTAGTTTAATTCTTAGCTTAGCCTTTTATGCTTTGTTCTTCTAACCCTTTCCTTTATTGTTTTCTTGCCTTGCTAACCCAACTAGTCTTGTAAGCACCTCTGTTTTTCTCATTTAGGTGACAAAAGAGGCACAATGCCTGGAGATGTGACTGACAATGGAGGATATACAACCGGTTAGGAAACCAGCACGCCCACCTCAGGCTCCAATTTAGCATTGGCAGTTGATCCTATAGCGCAACCTGCAAGTGTTCTGAACTAGTGATTTCAACAGTGCCGAGTTTGAGAGAAAATTAAAATACTCAAAACTGTTAGCAAACTCATTAATAAACATATATTAATATCCTTCTTTAACAAACAATGGTGTTGAAAACAAGGTAGATCATGGCCTCAATGGGTTATGACAAATTATGGCAAGGATCAAAGGACAAAGAGTGCGCTACGAAAACTCCTAGTGAGTTGGCAACGCCTTTTTTTCAAAAAATTGATTTGAGCTCTCTTTAATCGGAAATAGGGACATCATGGAAATGATAAAGGGTATGCATGGAAGGAGTGATGTATCAAGTCATAAAGATCATGGTATGGGTTATGCTTGATGTCAAGTCAAGAGGTGAGTCAAAACCATAATCCATAAAATGAACCTAGGCTTAAAATCTATGTGTGGGCCAAAAATGAGCCAAAACCACAAATCTTTATTTGTTCAAACTAACCTAAGAAAAACACACAAAGAAAAATAAAGAAAACCTAAAGTCTAAAAGATAAAAGATTAAACCTAAGGGATAAAAGACCCAAGGAAATTTAATGTGATAACATAAGGGACAAATTTTGGCATGACCAACATATCAAGAGAAAATGTTTCAAGGAAGGAGACCTAGTCCTACTATATGAAAACAAGTTTTTTAGACATCCAAGAAAGTTCAGAATGCATTGGTTGGGACCATATGAGTTCAAGACTGTCATAGATGGAGGAGCTGTATAGCTGAAGGATTTGGAAGGGATAGACTTGAAAGGAATGATCAATGGGATTCGACTAAAGCTGTATAAGTACATTCAACCACTAGGAACTTGAAAGTTACCGTGCAATAGAAAAAAAAAAAAATCGCACAGAAATCCGTGCATGCAGGAGAGAAAATCAGTGCGCCGAAAACAAAATGCGCACACAAATCATTGATTCAGTGCAAGGAAATACATATATTTCACCAGAATCAAATGGTATAGAAGCCAAAGACTTAGCGTGCCCAAAAATACCAGTGTGTCACAAAAAGGACCGATGGTCGGACAACGCGACAATTCCAAAAATGACGACTGTGGGAGTCAGGTGCCAACTGGAAGCGACGGTTGGAATTGCGATAGCCCATACACAAAGGTAACGACTGTAGCGCAACAAAAAGGGAGAAAGTTCGAAAACAAGACGTAAAGGAAAATAGTGAACAGGTACAATAGTACCACGCGTAGGACACACCACCAAAAGTGAAAAAGTGACATCTCTTAGTGCAGAACAATTGTCACTCTGTTGTCCCGCTATAAAGTTGGAAAAAGGGGGGAAAAGCCAGTCATTGTTACAATTTCTAAGGAGAGAACGCAGATTCGAGTGGAAGAAATCTAGAGTGATAATTATACCAAGCGTTTTATGAGTTCACATATTTCGATCCTCAACCCCATCGAAATGTCACCACCATGAGTTGGAGATCCGGGCAAGGCTGACAGAAACACATGCAGTACTGCTCACACGACAGACACAAGGGAGAAAGCAACACTAGTAGTGGTGAATGTGGATGAACTCCACACACAAGAATATGAAACAAACCAGGTGACAGTAGAAAAAGAGCCAAACCCAACATAGGAGGCTGGACATATGGAGGAGGACCCCAAAAGAATGGAGTCTGATACTTCACGGGGTCAAGGGAAACGATAGACTGAACAAGCCACGAGTTTAGTGCCATAGAGCCACGAACCAAAAGTAACATAGGAAGCAGTACACGAGAGTGTACCATAGGTGGGGGATTCATCCCCATAATCCAGGCGAAAGGTCCAAGCTAAGAGGAGCATGCACGGAGGGTTGTAGCCGTAGGCAGAAGGGACCCTAGTGTTTCCAAAAATCCTTAGAGGAGTGCATGTAGAAGACGACATGGTCAGAGGAGTGATGACCATCAAATACTCTGACTATGATGTGGCCAATGTTACTAAACTCCCAGACCTAGTGTCACAGGCATACCTAGAAAGAAGAGAAGCAACTTCATCCAGCATGCTAGTACTTGAGCCAGTGCAGTGGATCCTAGGGATTTACAACACAGGGATCATGAACCTAATGGATGCCCAAGACTTTGGGAGGGGAAAGCATATCAACGCCTACATCAAGCAACTACTTGCATGCATACATGGAAAATTTTTATGGATGGATAGGCCGGTGCCTATCACTGTGGACCTCATCGCAGGAATCATAGAGCTACCCACAGATGGGGAAAAGACAGAGAAGTACTTGTAGGAAAAAACAAGAGCCAAGGCCATCTCAGATCAATGACATCAATGATCTTGCGACAAGGTTTGATACCAGACTCCTCGGGTGAAAACTAATGCGCAAGTGTCGAAAAGAGGAAGTACTAGCTAGTGTGGTTGCCGCCTCCATGGAGTGGACAAAGGGGAGCTCGATGAGCTGGGACCCATACCTGCTGAATTCATTTTTATAGGACTACAATGATACACAAGATTGGGGCTCTGAGTTCCACTACTTGTGGCTACTCATCCTCAATAGCCTCATTGGTTGGAAAGAACTGGTCTACAACAAGTACATGGAGAGACTGAGGAAGTGTGGCACAACAAAATACATCTCATTACATAGCATCGCAGACCCCAAGAGAAAGAAAGTGAACACATATATATTTGCGAGGTACTTCACAGATATGTAGGACCTGATTGCAGATACATGACAAATTACACCAGAGACTGTCCAGGAGTTTGGACAGGTTTCCAACTTCATGGAAACGCGCCATAGTTTATGGATGCAAGCAAAGCATGACAAAGCCAAGGAATGGCTGCAACTCAAATACTACATCATGTAGGAAGAAATCCAAAGGGAGTTCCAGGAGTGGCCCGAAGAATGGAAAGTATCCAAGATTCTAACCACGGTACAAAGTGAATGACCTCATACGCAGGACAGACCAGCTCCAATGCACCAAACATGCATGAACAGGGCAAGAACCAAAAAGAGGAATGCCCAAGGCTAAGAGGGGGGAAGCACCCCAGCCAAAAAGAAACTGCACACACAGATTAGACCACCAAGGGGGTCCACACAATCTCCACCGTGCACATAACAACCACCAATACACTCAATGGGAGAAGTGTGCGTGGAATAGGTAGATGCAGGGACACACAAAATCCATGAGGAGGGGGAACAAGGGACAAGAAACCAAGAGATTCCTATAGCCAGAGAAACAGGGACAAACACTGTAGAGAATACCCAAAATCCCACTAGTCCTGAGCCATCAACTACCCAAGAGAAGTGGCTAGGGGAGCACACTAGTGGTGGCCAAAAGAAGGAAAAGGCACATAAGCCACAGATCCATATCTCACTAACTACAGATGGTGCAGAGTTAGTGGCAACAACATTCAAGGAGAGAATAGCTGAAGTATGGGATAATGTGAAGAAGCATAGGAATTCAATCGTTGATCAAGTGCAAGAGGTGAAAAATGCACTAGAGAATTTAAGGATTGGGGCAACACATGCACCAAAAGAAACACCCATGCAAGTTGAGGAAGCAGTGCTAGTTCTAGAGATAATACATTTTGCAGCACATCCCAATGCAAATTTAATCATCACACTGGAGATGATGTTCATTGAAGAAGAAACAATGAAGAATCCCCTTAAAGACATCAAGACATTGGATGTGGCATTGGCCAAGATTCCAAAAAAAGCATTGTACAAACTTCGGGTGAGCGTCATGCAGGAGATTCAATTCAGAGAAAGAGCAGAAACCAAAAACTTGCACATAGCCCAGAAACAGACTATCTCGCTAAAGGAAGCCCTCAACCTGGAGGTGCAACAGAAAGAGAAAGAGAAGCAGAAAGTGGAGGATATGGAGCAGAAAATCCAAATGTTGTTTCTAACAATTTCTGAAAGTACAAGCGAGGAGGCAGGGTCATCAGGAGAGAAGTTGCACAGGATAGAGCAGAATATCCAAGAATACAAGAATAAGATCAAAGAGCTGGAGGAATGCGTCACACCCACTACTCCTCCAGAAATCAAAGTGTAGAGAGAACAGGAGGAAACAAAAACTACGGAGATCATCAACCAAACCATACAGGTAGTCATAGAGCTGCTAGAGAAGATCACACAACTATGGATTCACCTCCTAGAGGATGGGGGCCTCCAAGAAATGTAAGAGAAGGAAACCAACATCCACGCAGAAATGTCTAAGGTGAAGAAGTGACATAAAACAGTGTCACTGCTAGAAAATATCAAAATCACCACTGAGATGAAAGCCCTACAGTTGGAAGAGAAAGTGTTGCAAGAATAGAAGACAAAAAGATAGGCGTCGTTGGAGCCCCTGCAAGAAAAGGTGGAGCAACTGGTCATGGAGAGTGATGCAGCTAAGAAGAACATTGAGTAGATTGGAGCTGAAGGTGGAGAGATACTACAATATCCTATCTCATAGCATGTGGTCACTATTATGACCAACAAGAGTAGTCAGGCTCAACAACAGTGCCAATAGATAGCGGAGATGTATGACGCACTGCAGTAGGAAGTATCTGAAGCAGGAGGCCAACAATGACAGTGGAACAAGTCAAGTAGTGACTTGGGATGAGTCAAGATGTCAGTGTTGGGGGCCTGTTGGTCACATGCCCATTTTGGGGAAAAGGCACGACATGGAGGAGAGATAGTTGCCAGAAAAAGAATGCGAGGAACGCATGCAGGAAGAAGGGAAAGAAAGACAACTGGCATAAAAGCAACTGAAGAAAGTGCGCATGCAGAGGAGAAAATCACTCAAGGCCAGCATGCAAGAAGACCTAATTAGGTTATGGTTTTGGTAAGAGAATGTAATGGTTGATGAGTCGGGAATAGATATAAATAGACACATAGGAGGTCTAGTGGGGGGGTTCGATGTCTTTGATGGTTGTTATGCGTTACTCACATGAGATAGAGTAACAAGTCTATAAGACAAACATTATCTAATATATTTTTGTAAGTTGTTGAGCTATGGGAGGGAAAAGTGACTAGACCTTGAGGGTTAGATCATAGGCTAAGGAGCAAGGTGTGATCTAGTCAACCTCGTAAAGGTCATGGATTCTGGTTTGTGAATGTATGAATGAAGTTGTAGTGCGCGTGGCACCATGCATGACATAACTATAATAAAAGAGCCTTAGAGCCAAATATTTGTGGACGTATCCTAGGAGGGGGTGAACCATGGTAAATCATGTGTTGTGTGGAATATTATTGTTTATGTCTTTGTTGTTAATGGTTAAATCTTAGATGAATGCTTTGATGAAGTAGTTAGATCTCTTGATTTACATGCATGCATAAGGAACAACAGAATAATTAAGATCGATGAATGACATAATATTTCTCTAATAACTAGTTAAAACTCTCAGCATGCAATGAACATGCCCCCATTCAATCCTGGACCGCAAGCACTTGAGTATTGCAGTCACCCATTAAGACTATCTTGGGTGAGACTGCACAGTGCACTCCGTGTACTACATTGCCTTCTAGTTTACCAGGAGGGCCGATAGTTTTAGAGGCTTTGTTGGAACCCTAGTAGACCTGAACTTGGGTCAATCATGTTAAAGGAATATATCAGATAACTTAACCAACACTTCATCATTATTAACCAATTTATTTATTTGAGAAACTCTATGGCTTCATGAAGTGCTAAACAACAAGTTGTACTTGCAATATATATGGTTTCTTGTTGCTTTATTCCGGGAAGGTACACCTTGATATATTATCATTTCATTTGTTATAAAACTGAAAATTTGTGATCAGTGGTGACTTGTGAGAGGGGATGTTTTATTAGCCATTTTTACCTTGCCTTCTCAAACCCCCAGGTCACCGGGGACGTCTCTCCTTGGGCCTACAACCCTAAATAGAAAGAGGAATCCTATTGAGGTGACAGTGATAGGATAACCTCAAGTTATGCCAATTTTATTTCCTTTTAACTTTCCTTCTATCAAATTACAAATTGTGTGATAAAATTTTGGCTCTGTTGTCGGGGAACATTCAGTCAATATTCTTCAAACAACACTCTTTTTCGGTAAGAATTTATCCAGATAAATTTTCTTACAAGCTTACCTGGTGAATCCATTGAGGGTGATTCCCTTATTCCTTTGATAATTTCAAGAAAATTATCTGGCGACTCCACAATCCACAGGGAGGTACACCAACCCTCCCCAATGCTTTAGAAGAAATCCTCCCCGAAACTCTCCTGTAGTAAAATCACTTTTTGGAGGAAATATTCCCTTAAACACAATGTCTAGCACAAGGACTCAGATAGTCATTCCAAACCAAGCCAGTAATACAATCTTTTCAAACCGCTAGACATGACAACTATACCAGGATACCCTAGGAAAATGCCCCCCCAAGTATGAAAAATGGTTTCCTAAATTCACTGGAAATGATGTAATCAGTGCTGAGGATGACATGAGCAATTTTTGGGCCTTCTTACAGCTTCATCCCATTAGTGATGATGTCTAAGATTTAACTATGAAAATTTTCTCTACTACCCTCCATGATGGTACAAGGCGCTAGTACAATGGTCTTCCTGATGGTGGTATTAAAACCATGGATAGGTTAGAGGAAGTTCTCCTCAAATGATGGAGTGTCAAGGAAGACCCAAACATGTTGATAATAAGGCTGAATAACCTTGTGAAACAAGAGACTGATATCATTAGAGAATTCCACAACAAGTTCGAAACCTTGTTGCAAAATATCCATGTGAGTCATCATCCTTCTCCTAGTTTCCTTGTTTTCATTTATACCAAAGCCTTTACTAGTCAACTAGGGTATCTCCTCAGAGATTAAAACCCTCAAACGATCCAATAATCCCAAGAAGTATCCAAAAGGATTGAAGACAAAATTTCATCATCCAAAGTTGAACCTTTCTCATCCCCAAGAGTCAGAATGGACACTAAACCTAAGATAGTCCACAATGTTGAACCTACCTCAGACATTAGTGCTAGGTTGGAAAAGTTGCAAATGAATGTAGATGGCATAGTAAAAACCCAAGAAATAATGATGAATAGGATTTTCAACCTAGAAAGGACTCAGCAACAAACCCTAGGGTTCCATACAAGGGTCAATTCCAGAAAGGGTACCAAGTTTTCAGACCAAAGAATGATCAAGAGGTTCCAAATACCTTAGCTCGTGAAAATGTGGTGGATGAAAGCCCTTGGTGCCTGCAATGCAGTGAGTCACACTAGGAACATGAATGTCCTTACAACAATGGATTCGATGACCAAGTAAATATAATGGACCATACCATAGAGGATCCCTAGATCTTCCTTAATATTACCCTTGAGGAACATCAATAGGGCATAAAGGAAGTGACCAAGAAGGCTAGGATGGAGTTGATAAAAAACCTTGACCAAGAATCAAGAGAAAAGCTGAAGAAACAAGAATTCCAAGTGTATACTAGACAAAATAAATTGAACCAATGATCTAGGTGGATATCGGTGGCCACCCACCTTTTCCGACTGGCTCAAAACAGTTTTCTAGCAAATTTGGCAATTTACTATTTTTTGGAGTTTTTAACTTCTGAGGCCATTTTGAGGGCCAAAATGAATATTTTTAGAGATATAGGTTCTCAATGATAGCCAAAGGAATTATTGAGCCCCCAAAATGAATCTTCTCGATGATACCTTTCCAATAGGCTATCACACGCCTAAAACGAAGATTGTATGCAAAAGTTACGACCCCGGGAAGTTGATGCACCAACTTACCCAAACGGGGCCCACATGACTTTTGGCACTTCATCTCCTAGGGTTAGGTTTTTGGATGTCTAGGTTTTTTGGCATTCCAGTTTATTGTAAAAATTCCTTCAGAGCCTCATTGTAATCAGCTTCTCGCGAATGCGAGTAGCTGTCACATCTCTTCTCAGAGATAAGCTGCCACCATTCTAGCAAGTCTTTCACTCTGTATTTTTACAATCTCTGTACATTTATTTGATTAATAGAAATCATGTATTACTGTATATCTGTGTTTATGGTTGCATCTTTAATACATTTATGTTATATTATTGAATATCTACGATCTCTCTGTGCATTTATTTATTATATCTCCGATCTCATATCGTGCCGAAAATAATTCGGATCAGTGGTATCAGAGCAGGTTGCTCTTGATAATTTTTTCAGTGCATGTCCCCGATGAGGTCCGTGTATAGAAATTTGGGTCTCGGGCTTCTCTCTCTTGAAGACAATCACTCTTGCACACCCAAGAAACCCTCAATGGCAGAAGAAAAGAAAAACGACGGAGCAGACGACACTATCAATTTGTTGCTTGAGCAAGCTCTCATGCGACAGAGGGACGAAATGATGGAGAATTTTTCCCACATCCTTCAACTCCTATCTATAACAACAAGCACATATTCATCAAGCAGCCACTTTGGAGGCACATCACCTTTCAAGGTACAATTTAATTTTGATATTCCTATATTTGAAGGACAGATAGATGC
>JASDQU010104048.1:395095-410003 GCA_032191745.1 Picea mariana
ACTCTGTATTTTTACAGTCTCTGTACATTTATTTGATTAATAGAAATCATGTATTACTATATATATGTGTTTATGGTTGCATATTTGATACATTTATGTTATATTATTGAATATATGCGATCTCTCTGTGCATTTATTTATTATATCTCCGATCTCATTTTGTGCCGAAAATAATTCAGATCAGTGGTATCAGAGAAGGTTGCTCTTGAACATTTTTTCAGTGCATGTCCCCGAGGAGGTCCGAGTATATCAAGTTGGGTCTCGAGCTTCTCTCTCTTGAATACAATTTCTCTTGCACACCCAAGAAACCCTCAATGGCAGAAGAAAAGAAAAATGATGGAGCAAGCGACGTTATCAATTCGTTACTTGAGCAAGCTCTCACACGACAGAGGGACGAAATGATGGAGAATTTTGCCCACATCCTTCAATGCCTACCGATAACAGTAGGTGCATGTTCATCAAGTAGACACTTTGGAGGCACATCACCTTTCAAGGTACAATTTAATTTTGATATTCCTATATTTGAAGGACAGATAGATGCAGAAGCCCTAGAAAAATGGTTAACTCTGCTACAAGGCTATTTCTCTGTTCACAATTTTTCCGAAAAAGAAAAGATCACCTTCACACTCCTTAAAGCTCTCCCTCATGTCAAACATTGGTGGGAAAATTACTGGGAGCAAATTTCCACAAAGGAGTCTAGAATATATGGGGTCGATCCCACTTGGGATTTTTTTGTGGATGCGGTAAAGGAACAGTAATACCCTGTTGGCAACTATGAGGACCAGTACATGAGATGGACCAAACTGTGGCAAGAGAGGGGCCAAGAAGTTTCAGAGTTCACCAATACCTTCCATACCTTGTGCACCAAGCTGGGTATCAAAGACTCTGAGTGACATTTGGTTTTGAAATACCATGGGGCTCTACACAGATACATCCAAACTGAAATGCATTTTCTGGACATCTCATCACTCGGTGCTTCTTATCGATATGATGTCAAAATCGAGTAGAAATTTAAGCACCAGAACAAACGNGGAGCCGAACCCTAATTCAGAATCTGAATATGAAAATACTGGTAAAGGACAAATCATTGACGCAGACCCCACTTCTATTGTTGCGACTGCAACAATTCAACCAGAAGAACCAACAGATCCTGAAGAGGGGGAGCACCTTTTTCATTCACAAATGTGGGTGAAGGGGACCCCGCTACATTTTATTGTTGATAGCAGAATCCAGAAGAACCTCATCTTAGCATAGGTCATCAAACAGTTGGGATTGTTGACAACACCACACCCGCAACCATACAACATCAGGTGGCTTCGCCAAGGACGAGATTTCCGTGTCAGCCAACAATGTCGATTGTCATACGGCATCCAACCCTTCGAGGATGAGGTATTATGTGATGTTTTCCAACTAGATGTATGTGATGTTCTCTTGGGCCAACCATATATGTGGAAGTGCCATGCTGTTTATGAGTCTCAACCCCGCAGTGTCATTGTTTCTCTGGGCGGTCATATCTACAGAATACAAGAGGTAGCTCTGACTACTGTTCCACCTAAAAAGTGTCGCAAGGCTCATACTACAAAATTCATCTTCTTCACAATCTGTTCAAAAGGGGAACAAAAGGACACTGCAACCACTACAACTTCACCCCAAGCACCTTCTATATAACAGAAGCAGGTCGACAAGGTTGCAACAAAGCACAAAGATTCCTTCTGCACACCATCCTCTCATGTAGCCCAACCTTTTGAACAACCTCAACCTCAATAGGTTCATGACAAACTTCCATAAACTGAGCACTGTGACGTCTCCAGCAAGGCAAGCAGCTCACCAAGATGCAGATTCAGTAAACGCTTTCCCCTCTCCCCCGAGAACTCAATGCAATGGATACCATTGATTCCTAAGGAAGAAGGATTGATCCAGGTGGATATCGATGGCCACCCACCTTTTTTGACTGGATCAAAACAATTTTCTGTCAAATTTGGTAATTTACTATTTTTAGCAGTTTTTAACTTCTGGGGCCATTTTGAGGGCCCAAATGAAGGTTTTTCGAGATCTAGATTCTCAATGATCACTAAAGACATTCTTGTGCCACCAAAATTAATCTCCTCGACGATACCTTTCCAACAGGCTATCACACGCTTAAAACGGAGATCGCATGCAAAAGTTATGACCACGGGAAGTTGATGCACCAACTTACCCAAAAGGGGCCCATATGACTTTTGGTGCTTCATCTCCTAGGGTTAGGTTTTTGGATGTCTAGGGTTTTTTGCATTCCGGTTCATTGTAAAAATTCCTTCAGAGTCTCATTGTAATCATCTTCTTGTGAATGCAAGTAGCCGCCACATCTCTTCTCAGAGATAAGCTGCCACCATTCTCGTGAGTCTTTCACTCTGTATTTTTATAGTCTCTGTACATTTATTTGATTAATAGAAATCGTGTATTACTGTATATCTATGTTTATGGTTGCATATTTGATACATTTATGTTATATTATTGAATATCTGCGATCTCTCTGTGCATTTCTTTATTATATCTCCGATCTCATTTCGTGCTTAAAATAATTCAGATCAACCAACCTATCTCTCCTGGTATTGCAGTATCTCAAACAATACCTCCACCCATGAACATTATCCTTCCTAAGAATCTTCCCAACATTGAAAGAGTGGATTTAAACTTTGAATTTGAAGGGGAATTAGCCAATATGCATGTGACCATCCCCTTGAGAGAAATCATCGAGGTACCATCTGTCAAAGAAAGATTTGATAATTTCTTCAAAGGATCAGATGGACCAATGGACCATCCTATTATGCTGCAATCCAATCACTTTAGGTTCTATTATGATGAACACCCACCTTTCTTCATGACCTTAGTGATAAATAAAAAGTTCCTTAACAATTGTATGCTAGATTTAGGGGCAGACGCCAACATGATGTCTCTAAAGGTCATGGAACAATTGGGCCTAAAATTCACACGACCTTACAGGAATGTGTGTGGCTTTGAGTCTATATCCATAACCACACATGGGGTAATTGAGAATGTGGAAGCTACCCTGAAAGAGTGATCCATACGGACATTGTAGTAGTAGATGTCCCAGATGTGTGGGGAATGACGTTGTCCAAGAAACTTGTTGCAATGCTGGGAGGCACTCTAGAGATGGACCTCACTTATATAAATGTGCCTATGAATGATGGAACAATAAGCCATCTCCCGAATGTTCCAATGACCAAAATCCATGTGCGAGAAATTAGTGACCACATCAAAACTGACGAAGCACATGAGCCAATCATAGAAAGTCTTCCTGAATTTTCTCCTGATGATATTCCTTTTTCTACAGAATAAGACTTTGATAAGATACAATGGCCAAAGAAGGAAGATTATCAACAACTCCTGAAAAAATATAAAGAAAAGGAAGTTGGGGTTGTCAGGTTATTAAAGAAAGGAGAAGACTATGTATTGATCCAACCATCCCAACAAGACTTTTTCACGGTAGAGTCCCACCCTCCTCCCTCAAGAAAATACACCAAGGTTGTTCAAGAAACAACCAAGTTCAGAACTAGAGATTACAAAGAGGGAGACATAGTATGGATGTGGGACACAAAGAATGGAGAGCCTACTAATGTCAAGGGAAATGCACAATTTTGTCTTGGACACTTCAGAGTTGGAAGAAAGTCAGTCAATGATGCCTATTATTTGTCTACGTTGGAAGGAAGAAGACACCCATTACCAGTTAGCGGCCACCTCCTAAAACCCCATTAGGGGGTAGAGACTTGACTTCATAGGTAAGTAGGTAGGCATTTTCATTCATTGTATATACCATTTCCATTTCATGCTAGAGTAGTTTGTATTTTCATTTGTACATATGCTTGCTTTCATTTTTCTGTATTATATATATGTGAGCCAGGAGTGATATCACCACCCAAAATGATTACTAATAATATTATGTTGAGATCAAGCAGGTCACAGGTTATTCTAGATATGTTGAGGTTATCATGCGCTCTATGGTGAGCACATGTCCCTGAGTTGGAGCTAGATGTTATCCCCTATCCTAGGGATAACTATGGTGATTATGTCTCCAGGCCCATAGGGACTAGACATGGAACACCAAGAGCCATATCGACTTGAGCATGGACTTGGAGGGCCCATCCTTTTCTTCTTTAGTGCCTCCACTTTGTCAGAAACAACAACATCCATCACATCAGCCTGGTACTACAACAGAAATGGGTCTTGTTCCATGAGGTAATGAGTCAGGGTATCATGGTATGTGTCACTTTTATTCTCAAAACATTTGAATATGTTCATTTAATTATTTTTTATTCTAACATGTGATGTTCATTTAATTATTTTTTATTCTAACGTGTGCTTGGAACTTATGCCTTTCCACTTGACCACATCTGGGGGGAATAATAGGGTGCCCTAGTAAGCTAGTTCCCATAGGGTTTGAGTTTCCACTGGGGGTATTCATGAAAGGTCATCATCCTCTCCCACCATACTTACCACTTTTATTTTTTTTTCCCACTCATCCATCCCATACACTAGTCCAGGCATTGGGTTGGACAAAATATCAAAGGGTTGTATCTTACCTTGTGGGAAGAAGGGGATAAAGGCACAGAGGGTAAAATTAGCTGGAAAAAGATAAAATCCAAAATAATGAAACCTTGAGAAGTTTCGCCCATGGATCCCCAAGAAAGCAGTAAAAGGCTTCTCAACAAGAAACAAAGGGACCCATAAAAATAATAAATCAAGACCTAGTTGGAGGAAGGGGGTCTCATCATGATCCAACCTTCTCATTTTCATGAAATGCTTGTGGGTAACATTGTCACCACTGGTCACCATGCTAGGGCAGTGTCCCCTAACTAACCTCTTGAAATAAAAATAAATAAGAATAAAAGATAAAAGGCATGAATGGGCTTGANATACATTTCCCTGTTATCACTGCACCCATTTCCCATACATCCCTTACCACCTCATCCACTTACATGGCTTGGATTTTTCCTCACCCGGAAACATCCCACATCCAATGAGAACTAGACAAATAGGATGTCCTAGCATCCCCTCCAAACTTGGCTTGTATAATAGCATAATGTCTTTGAGCACTTGTCTGGGTAAAGGGGGTTTCATGCACATGTTTAAATAAATTGATGCTTAGACGTGATTGACATTGCTATGATCCTTGTGAATTATGAGCCCATGGAGGGAGTACCTATTGATGTTGTAGGGCCAAACTCGATGAACATGTAAACATGGGGAGATGATTAGTTCAGACCTCCATAGGGATAAATTCCCACCAGATGGATGCTGAGACCCCAGCCAGGGGAAAAGACAGATCAGGGGTTTACAACAGAAAGAGAGGAGGATGTTCCACCAGGGACATCCTAGTAGGCCTGGACCCAAGGGGGTATTTCCATTTTCACCATGATGTAGGCCTTGGAAGGCCCATGACATCACCCAGGTCACCCATGACATCACGTGATGCTTTGGACACTTCGGAGGCAGTTGTGTGCCAAGTGGCATGTGTGGCACGATCCTGAGTCCCAAGGAGGCCTAACATTTTTCTCCAGGAGGCTAACATTTCCCTAAGAAGGCCTAAAGTCACCCTAAAGGGGAATGATGCCATCTTTAAAGCTTGGTTTAGGGTTTTATTATGACATTTAATGTAAAAACTGGATATTATGTGTAATTGGCCATGTTGGCCTTTTTGACCTAATTCTGGTCATTGATATTGTATAAATAAGGGTCTTAACCCTTGTATTATTCATCATCTTTCACTCACACTTGTGAGGTATGAAATTTGTGCCCTATCTAGGGTTACTTGGGTGGAATTTTAGGCGCACTTGTTGAGGAAGGCTAAATTTTGGAGTATTTTTTCAAGTTTCTTGGTGGAAGTGTTCAACTAGGGTTTTGCTTGACGATTCTTGATGTATGTAAGTGAAATTTATGAAATTATTCTTAATTGAATGGTTATAGTCTTGTTTATATTGAATTTACATTAAGATTATGAAATTCCTTGTTTAAAACCCTAGGAACCCCAGCACATGTTATTGTCCTAGCTTTAAGAGCTTCTACCTACTAGATTTTTCCAAAAAGCTGATTTCCTTGAAGCTATTGTTGAGGGCCTTGCCATTGCAACACCCCAAAAATCATTGCTTCATACTATCTATTTTTTGCTTCATCATTGAGTTAAAGAGGGAGGGAAATCTACTAAGGCCCAGGGTTACCTACACCTTAGTAGCTAGTTTCCCCTAGGGTTTGATAGTTGGAGCCTTGGGTTACCAACACTCCAACTATTAATCTCTCTTGTCTTTGACTCTCCTACTATCATAATTTTCCTTCAACTTTTGCTGCCATATCATTGACTCCATTTTCCCTAAAAACACTAGTCTAATACTTCTTATTGAGTGATTGATAAAAACAACCATTAAAACCTATACTCTAAGCTTTTCACTAACTACTTCTAACACTAGACTATCCTAACCTACTAACATTATTGCTTATATTACTAAAGTAAGATATAACCATACATTTCAGCATTAAAAGCTTCTAAAATCAATTGAAAAGGTTGATTAATGCATTGCCTTGTTTGCTTCTAAAAGATGCTATTAATATGATGTTAATGGTTGATTATTCTTAGTCATTTTGAAGCTCTTTTAAGGCACTTATGGTGAAGTATTGCCTCATAAATATTGTTGTTATAATTTTCTGTTTACTTCATCATTATCAACCAATTGATTTATTTGAGAAAGTCTATGGTTTCATGAAGTGCTAACCAAAAAGTTGTACCTGCAATATATATAGTTTCTTGTTGCTTTGTTCTGAGCAGGGACACCTTGATATATTATCATTTCATTGGTTATAAAATCGGGACTTTCTAATCAGTGGTGACTTGTGAGAGGGGATATTTTATTAGCCATTTTGACCTTGCCTTCTCAAACCCCTATTAATGATAAAAATCACAACGAGGAATCTCGCCCACAAAGTTTTGTTAAAGCCTATTATTTAAACTATGCCAATGGTATATAATACTAGTAGGTGGGACCCCCTTGTAGACTGGAGTCTCAGAGATAGTCATATCACACATTTTATGCTTCTATTTCAATGTTTCTTTCAAGGTCTTAGATGTTGATGATTCAGTCTTGGTTTCATTTTTGACATGATGACAGGTGGATGATGCATTTATGAGATGTTCTGTTATTCAAAGCTTTAATTTCATGTTAGAATTGGCATATATATATATATATTGCAGTTGTTATACTCGATCAGGTCACCATGATTTGTTTCCTAACTACACCTACACAATACATATGTTAGTAACAACATCAAACAAAAGAAATGGAAAGAGTCTTATAAAAAAAATCCAAAAGAAGGGGCACATACTATACTATGTTAGAAGTCATGTTCAAATTAAATGGAACAAGTTAGTGTTAATCCTAACTAGAAATGGTTAGGAGCTATGCGAATTATATTATGGTATGGTTTTTGGCAATGGTTAATACGTATTTTGGGTGGCACATTTGGCAAGAAATATGTCTCAAGTTTCAATGGTTGGAATTAATGGCATGGCTAATGGTATTGGTGATCGCTGACTGTCATGTACTTTGAAATTGAATGTGGAGGAAGATGGAAGTGACGTGCAGTAAATGCACGTCACTCCATACTTCTCCCATCGGGTCATCACCCTAGCATGGTTATTGTTTCATTTGGTTTTGTTGGTGGTTAAGCTCCGAGATTCAAGCCTGGAAGGAACTTCTCGACCAACTCGCCCTTCTTAAATCTATTGGTCTCATGTATGGTTGTTTTTGCCCATCCATGAATTTCACTCTGTGTATGAAAGGAATGATCGATCAATAATGTGTTGGTTTGTGTTTTCCTAATATTGACAACTATGTAAACGTGTGGGTCTTCTCTCTGCAATGTGAATGTGTGGTTATTCATTTTGCAAATGAAAGAATTGGTTGGTTGAAGTTATGCATTCGTTGGTTGTTCTATGTGGTGAAAATGATGATGGTTCTCTATTTTTTGAATTAGTTATGGGTATTTTGTTGGAGGGTTTCGCTCTATTTAGCCTTGTTGGCCGCTTCCTCACAGTTATGGTAACCATGTCCAGTTGTATCTGAGTTTCTATGGGGTTGTTGTATATGTTTTAGAACTACATTTTGGTCACTATGTATTTTCTAGAGCCATGGTAGTGGGTTATCCACCTGGTCATAGGCTTATTTTGTGGTATTTTCATTAACGTACCTCAGAAGTTGGTTACAGGATGGCCATTATGCCAAGCGGTATGCTTTATGGTTGTTGGTGATACCTCAGGTCTGCATTCCCACTGGCATTGTTATAAATTTGGTTAGGCTCTTGCGAAATGCATGAGGGTTATGCGTCTGTGTGTTCTTGGTAATTGTTACTGTCCAATGGGAAATTGTTGCTCCTCTACATAATTGCCTACCCTACTCGGTGTTGAACTGTTACACTCTTACACAAACCGAGAGTTATAAAAAAACCTTGTGGTTCCACTGTGCTTGTTTCAAAGGATCTCTCCCTATTGTTGATAGGTTCAACCTCTAGTTTCTCTATTCTTTCATGACCAAGTGAAATCTTTATTACTTCTTGTGTTCATTGCTGCAGAGCCCGATTTTGATAAACTCAACTATTCGCAATATTGTCAGGTATCTTGTTGACTGTCATAGATTGGTTGAGTGGTTATGAAAGTTTCTTTGAGTATTATATCGTCTATGTTTGATTGATTTATTTGAAATTTGTAATTGGGGATGAGAATTGGTATACAGTCAAGGGGATGCCTCCTTTTGTTATGACAGTTGCATTGAGAAACTAGCTCATTTTTTTGATTAAATTGGTTGATTGGGAGTCAGTGGTAATGTACAGTTAGAGGGTTTCCTCTTTTCATATGCATTGGATTGTTGTGTTCCTACAACTTGGTGTCAATTGTGAATTGGTGATTGTTGTGCGTTTCACTAGTATCGATTGGGATCATGGCAATTTCTGGAAATTAATGACTGTGATTTCATTGTTTACTATGTATGGATTATGGAGGTATCATGCATGTTTGATTTAAATTGCACCACCAGTGATGAAACTTGGGTTTTGTATTATGGTTTCATTGCAACGTTTTATTGGTTGATATAATGAAAAGGCATGAAATCGGGCAGGTTTTTAAAAGTCTGTTCAATTCGGGAAAAAATACCTGTGTATATGTTTACTTGGGAAATTGAAAATTATGAACAATGGTTGATATTTTATAGTAATATATGATGGATAGCGATAGAGCAATGTGACGGTGTATTCCTTTTGATTTTGTTTAAATGAAAAGGAAAGAAATGAAAGAAAACAAACTATTCTCTTGACAGGATTGTTGAAAGGCATAGTGATTCTGAGTATGATTATAGACTATGTTAATTGAGAATTTTGAAATAATTGGATATGTGATAGTGAAGAGTCTTGACACACAGTAAATTGTTAATTGGTATTGGTATCCTTGTATTGAATGCATAGTGTTTTTATGGATCACTTAATTGGTTTTATGAACAATATTCGTTCTTGTCCCTACCATTCTTTCAATTTTCACACATTACAAGTCCCCTCTCCTTCCCATATTTACTATCCACTCCATGTTCTTAAAATTTAATTATAGTTAAGATAAATTATGTATTATGACAGTTAAATGATCGCACAGGGATGAATTATAGTGATATATTCTTTTGATTTATGATACAGTTGATTGTTTGATGATTTGTTGAGCAATAATCATGATCTATTCCCCCTCATTTTAACACTTTTCGCTCAATACAATACCTCACATGTCCCAGAACCCTTATTCACCCCCTGCTCATTGAAAAGTATTAAATGATTTGTATGGATTGGATTGCATGAGTCTGACGTGTTGCTGAGCCAAACTTTGTTTCATATTTAAAAGAGATGTCATGTATGGTTGTTGAAGAAACTATTTGCTAATCGATAATGCATACAGGAATGATATTTTTCAACAGAGGTAGCCATGGTCAGGGTAATAGAGGAAGAGGAAATTGGAACAGGGTCCCTAGAAGGCCAAGTTTCTCTATACATTTTGATGCAGACTCACAAGAGTTTGGCTAGCTATTTCAAGTTGGATTTTTTAACTGGATTGGGCAAGGAGTGGTCCAACCTAGGCCAGAAAGGCCTCCCTTCCAAGCCCCACATGTCCCTGGTATCCCAATGCCTCCTCATATCTCACTACAACCTGAAGTCCCTGAAAATGATAGATGGAAAGAGATTTTCCACCCGACAGTCTCCCAACATCATGGCTGGCCTAACTTGTCTCTACCTGCTCCTCCACCTGTTAATCAAATTGTCCAAGCTGCCCTTGTCCACTCACCAGTAAAATCTTCCCATGTAATAAAAGTTTAAAAACCTAGGCCCACCATGCCCCTAACAAAGGAAAAACCGTTGCTCCCCCCTCCTCACCCTCAAATGACTTTGCCAAATCCGTGTCCTCCTGCATGCATTTGAGAGATTATTTCTCCCATGTGATCACTGGGATTAGGCCTAAAGGCTCCACATAGCCTTAGGAAAATTCAGAGAGATCAAAAGGAGACAACAATAACAAGGGAACAATTTCCTCCTAGAGTGGCAAATATGGTTTTTAAGTATTTTTATTTATTCATTGTTGAGAACAATTGACTTCTCAAATTTGGACAACACACTATTTTTGGAATATATGAGTAATATAATTTTTGGATATGATTTCAATTATCATTGATATAATTGTCAAATTATGAGAAGTGATAATGGGAGGCACAAGGAGGGATGTGTTTGTTTGATTAACTAGTTGTGTTATGTTTGTTAAAGAAATATAGGGAGTCACAAAGGGTCCCACCTACTAGTTATTATTTATTAAAAACCCTTATTATGACTTTATTACTTTTCCCCCTTAACTAAAAGTTGGTTGAGTTTTAGTTAACTTAACTAAATAAGTCATTCAACTACTTCAACTAATTCTAATTTTTTAAAGGCAAAAGGAAAAACAAGAACAATAGGAGAATAGAAGGAGAAGCATACTAAGGTCTTCTCTTTGAGTTATATTGAGACAATTCAATTTTCATTCATTCTTTAATTCATTGAAAGCCTAATTCTCTTTTATGATAGAAGGTTCCTATCCTAGACAACAAGATTCAAGGATGAATTACATCATTCAGACACTTGTTTTTCAGAGGTGTTGATCTATCTTTGATAGTTTGTGTAGATTTGTCTGTTTGCGAATTAAATTTCATGACTGACAAAGGCTATTGTGTAGAGTCGAGTGGGAAGCAATATGTGGCAAGATGACCTAGGTTTTAAAGTTCAATTTTTTACTTTCTGTCAGAAGTATTTTTGTATGTTTTTCATCGGGGACATCTAAGTTTGACTTTGGTCCAAACTTACTCAGGGAATTTTGTAAAGAGAATGATTCTTTTGATAAATTGGAATGGAATAAATGATTTCTTTATGTCTCATCTATTTTGATTATTGACTTGGTGTTTTTACTTCTGTCTCTATATTTATTTCAACATCTGTTATATTCATAAAATTACATAAATAATGAATTTTCCAACAAACTTTTATTTATAAAAAAGATCATCCTAAGCACTTGTAATCAATACTTGTGACTTAGGAACAATTTTTTATGGCTATAAACATAGGGTGATATTCCCGTCTATATTTATTTATCCAAGTAAGATCTGAAAATGCTTGAGTAATATCCTTTCATATCTTTTCCTCAACATTTATTTGGCGACCATACTGGGGAGATATTCAATATCTCTTTGGTTGATTTTTTATTCTTGATTATCATTGAATACATCTATTTTTCTGATATTGATTCTTTGACTGTTTCTTTTCTTAATGACTGTACTTGTTGCAAGGCATCCCAATATTGAGCTCAGTCTTCAAGATCAGACCAACATTGCTTTGAATTTTTTTAACACCATTTTAGACACTACTAATACTCAGGCTGAGCTTAATCATTCATGAGAAGCAATTGAACGAGACATTAGTGCCCAAGAATGTTGCGAAGCTAAACGTACACAACCTAGAAATAAACAATAACCTTCCTTTTCCTTCAATGTTGACCTTCTTTTCATGTCCTTAGACCCTCGTGTCTCTAGGAGAAGAAGAGGCTTATCACCTAAAATTAATCCTATCACTGAAATAGGAAGAAGGAACGTTGTGTTATCAACCCAACAAAGTGCTCTAAGAAGAACCTTGTTTGATTCATCCAGTTCATCTTTCTCTCCCTTACCTATCATACATAATATGGAATCTAGTGGTGGCTCTGGTGGCACTGGAAGTGATTCCTCCTCTCAGTATTCAACTTTGTCAGTGATTGGTAGCTTATATAGTCACCAAGTCCATGTCCACTCTACCACAAACCCCACCAAAGTCATTAAAAAATATGGGCTTTTTCAATTTTAAGAAGATGCTACAACCACACCATGGAATGTTTCTTCTCCTCTTAACCTAGCACCTGCTACTCATCCACTTCCTAAATTCAAAGAGCATCTTCCTAGGTTTTCAGGGAATAACACTGTCACTACAAATGAACACCTAGTGGCATTTTCTAATGCCTGTCACAACATAGGAGCCAATGAAAATGATGCTTTCATGCACTTATTTGTTAATTCCTTGGAAGAAAATGTTGCGGCTGATTTCTTTGACCTCCCTCCTAATATTTTGTCTACTTGGGAGGACTTAGTCTATTAGTTCAAAACCACCTATGGGAAATCTAAAATCCAAGATGAGCAGTTACATGAGTACAATAACATTTCCTATAAGGATGGTGAGACCATCAATTCCTTCAACTTGCATTCACCAAGTTATACAATCAAATCCCTGAACTCATTTAGCCTCAGAACCAGGCTACTTTCATGCATTATTATAATGCATTACCTTCCCTCTAACGTCATAGTCTTGAGGAAAAATCCATTGATAACCTCGGTTATGGTCTGCATACTTGTTTAGAGTATGAAGAACATATTGAAAGAACTTGTCTTCCTTAGGGAGAATCAATTAAATAGACAGACATGTCCTCCCTCTTACATCTTGTAGAAGACATGAATAATCGTATGATAGAGTATGAGAGAAAGGGAAATGTATCTCCTCTCACCCTTGGAGCTTCATCCTCTTCTGCACCCCCCTTTAGAAATCTAATTGAAAATAATTTTCATCCTAAAGCTATCATGCCTCGGAGTTGGTGTAACTTTTGATAGGAACACCATGAGGAAACCACGTGTGAGGTAAAGAAGAGTGACAGAGATAATATCTTTGGTAAAATACTGGAAACTACCATCATTGTTCTATATTTTGTAGAGACAATATATGTCATGATCATCAATACTAGGAACAAATCCTACACTCCCAAAGGAAAATATGATCCTCCCCGCAATTATTCTAGCCCGAGATCATCCTCACCAATTGCTACTATTTAGGTTCCTAAGGTTCCTGACAGTCAATGAACTACTTCCCCTCTCCCCTCTTCCAAATACAATATCCTAAATCAGTTGGCCAACATCAAAGCAGATGCAACCATTCTGGACATGGTTGTCATCCCTGAACAACAGAGGCATCTAAAAAAAATCATGGAAGGAAAATATTCCATTGTAGCCAACCTCTCTGAAGAGGTAAATTAAGAGGATTCATTTGTAAATAAAGTAGGTGTACATAAATTTAGATACCTTGTAAAAATCCCCCTTTTTATATTTCTGTAAAAGTTATGGATAAGATCGCCCATTGTTGCCTCATTGACGACGGTTCGGGCCCAAGTTTAATGTCGAAGATTATTATGGAAGATCTAGGCTTATCTTGTACAAATGAAAATGCCAGGAGCATTCTCTCTTATATTAGTCTACAACAAACGACCATAGGTGATATTAAATATGTGACCTTAGTTTTGTGCGTACACCCTGGAATAAGGACAACCCTTAGTATTCGAGTAAAGGATATGCCAGTAAGAAATTACTCAATCATATTAGGAAGATATTGGAAATCTTTGATGGGTGGATACCTCTCACTTGACGTGACACACTTAACCATTCCTCGCAATGGTATAAAAATCATAGTCCTTAGAGAGTGAAGGATTTCACCTTACATAGAGAGTGTCCCACAACCTAATGTGAACTATATCAAAGAGAACATAGGGGTATATTCCATATTTTCTGAGGAGGATAACGTTCCCTTGTAACAAATTGATTTAGATGATCGTATGTGGCACATGCACTTTGATGGTTCATGCTCTAATAAAGGTAACAGAGCTGGCATTATCTTGTACTCTCCTATGGGGAAAATCCATAACTTTTCTTATAGGTTGGAGTTTTCTTGCACAAACAATGTCACTGAATTCGAAGCTTTATTATTAGGCATTGAAAATGCCTATAATATTGGTTGTGGTCACCTTACAGTTTTTGGATATTTCGAGCTTGTTGTGAATCTTGTACGTAAAATATACTTACCTAGCAACAAGTTGATGAAACGATACACCCAAACTGTTTGGGCACTTATCTTGAACCTATTATCTTTCAACATTACTCATGTTAAGAGGGAATTGATCTCAATGGATGATCGATTAGATGTTTTTGCAGCCTCTCCTAATCGACAACTTCTGCCACATAGACCTTATTGTACTTTTCAATCTCTATATCGTCCACATATCCCTGACAATATAGAATCATGGCATGTCTTCCCTAGTGATGAAAGAATCTATGATTTCATTCAAAATGAACCTTATAAGCCCAAGGAAATTATATCCATGGAAGATAACAAGATCCCTAAGGGCTTGACTCCTCTAGAGAGTTCATTTTCATCGAGTGATGTAGGCAATAAAGAGAAACATAAAGAAGAGGATTCAAAAAGGAAGGTGGGAGAAACCATCTCCTTGAACATTGGGACACCC
>JASDQU010104048.1:417493-432537 GCA_032191745.1 Picea mariana
GGGAAGATAAATATAAAACCACCTTTATTACTCATCAGGGCACCTTGAATTATGAATGTATGCCTTATGGATTATATAATGCAGGTGACACTTTTAAAACACCTATGCAAATAGATTTTGGCGATTTGATCGGCAAGATTATTCATATCTATCTAGATGATCTGATCGTATACTTTAAAAGGCTATCAATTGTCTCGAAGTTTCAAGAATTATGGCTGGGTCCTTTCAAGATTGTTTTTGTCCTAGGTACAAACTCTTACATTCTAAAAGATTTACAAGAGCGATTGTTTTCCTACAACACTAACGGTTCTCACTTAAAACATTACATGAAACCAACTTAAAAAGTTTCAACGTTGTTTCGTTTTTCTGTATATTAGTAGTCTAGTTCCATTTTCATTTTCACCACTGCTTTTATTTTCTTCTTTTACATTAGTTTAAATTTTTCTTTTATTTAATAGTGTTCCTTCTACTTTTTGCAATTTTGTCATTTTATTTCTGTTGCTTTAAATTTTGCAGTTCCATTTATGTTATGACTTTTATTGCTTTTCATATTTTTAGTTTAATTTTGGTTAAGAATAAGATGTTGGATCAGTTTTTCCACAGTGATGCTCCTGCAAGGTATTGTTAGTCAATAAAAATCAAGCTTACACAACTGTTATGATGTTCCCCCTGAAAGCATAATTGAATTTTTTGTCTTCTTTCACTGCTGTCTTATGAAGAAATTGGTTACCTCCTGCTTCTGCTTTCCATTTCTTCATCCATTTGAGACTTAAAAGAGAAAGTCCATAATTTTTTTCTCCTTGAAGTCAAGATTAAATTATGTTTGAATGATTATGTATACAGGGATAAACCCCCTCATACTTAACATTTTCCATGAGTTATTCCCAAATTACCGGTCATTTTCCATTAAATCTGCTCACTTCCCCTATTGCATAATCATTCTGGTTAAAATTTCTTGATATGTTGTTCTTGGTATGTGAAACCATACATTATGAGTTCTTAATCTGTTGGAAACAAATTTCCCTATGGAATAGCCAATTTTTTGACGATAAAAATCACAACGAGGAATCTCGCCCGCAAAGTATTACTAAAGCTTGTTATTTAAACTATGTCAATGATATGTAATGCTAGTAGGTGGGACCCCCTTGTATACTGGAGGCTCAGAGATAGTCATATCACACATTTTATGGTTCTATTTCGATGCTTATTACAAGGTCTTAGATGGTTGATTATGCACTCTTGGTTTTGTTTTTGACATGATGACAGGTGGATGATGCATTTATGAGATGTTATGTTATTCAAAGCTTTAATTTCATGTTAGAATTGGCATATATATATATATATATTGCAGTTGTTATACTCGATCAGGTCACCATGATTTGTTTCCTAACTACACCTGCACAAGACATATGTTAGTAACAACATCAAACAAAAGAAATGGAAAGAGTCTTATAAAAAAAATCCAAAAGAAGGGGCACATACTATACTATGTTAGAAGTCATGTTCAAATTAAATGGAACAAGTTAGTGTTAATCCTAACTAGAAATGGTTAGGAGCTATGCGAATTATATTTGGGTTATATCAGGAACATTTGATATATAGTATGGTATGGTTTTTGGCAATGGTTAATACATATTTTGGGTGGTGCAATTGGAAAACTATATGTCGCAAGTCTCAATGGTTGGAATTAATGGCATGGTTAATGGTATTGGTGATCGTTGGCTATCGTGTAATTCAAAATTAAATCTGGAGGAAGATGGAAGCGACGTGTAGTAAATGAACGTCACTCCATACTTCTCCCATTGGGCCATCACCTTAGCATGGTTATTGTTTCATTTGGTTTTTCTAGTGGTTAATCTCTAAGATTCAAGCCTGGAAGGAACTGCTCGACCAACTCGCCCTTCTTAAAGCTATTGGTAACATGTATGGTTATTTTCGCCCATCCATGAATTTCACTCTATGTATGAAACAAATAATGGCTCAGTAATATGTTGGTTTGTGTTTTCATGATATTGGAAATTGTGTAAACACGTGGGTCTTCTCTCTGCAATGTGACTATGTGGTTATTTGTTTTGCAAATGAAAGAATTGGTTGGTTGAAGTTATGCATTCAATGGATATTCTGTGTGGTGAAAACTGTGATGGTTATCTGTTATTTGAATTAGTTATGGGTATTTTGTTGGAGGGTTTCCTGTTTATCCTTGTTGGCCTCTTCCTCACATTTATGGTAACCATGTTCGATTGTATCTGAGTTTCTATGAGGTTGTTGTATATGCTTTCGAACTACATTTTGGTCACTGTGTATTTTCCAGAGCCATGGTCGTGGGTTATCCACCTAGTTTTAGGCTTATTTTGTGTTATTTTCATCAACGTACCTCAGAAGTTGGTTATAGGATGGCCATTATGACAAGATGTATGCCTTATGGTTGTTGGTGATACCTCGGGTCTGCATTCCCACTTTCATTGTTATAAATTTGGTTCGTCTCTTGAGAAAGGTGCACGGGTTATTCCTCTGTGTTTTCTTGGTAATTGTTACTGTCCAGTGGGAAATTGTTTCTCCTTTGCATCGTTGCCTATCCTACTCGGTGTTGAATTGTTACACTATTACAAAAACCGAGAGTTATAAAAAAACCCTGTGTTTCCACTTTGCTTGTTTCGAAGGGTCTCTACCTATTGTTGATATGTTTGATCTCCAGTTTCTCTGTGCTTTGATGACTGAACGAACTCTTGATTACTTCTTGTGTTCATTGCTACAGAGCCCGATTTTTATAAGCCCAACTGTTCACACTCTTGTCACATATCTTGTTGACTGTCATATATTGGTTGAGTGGTTATGACAGTTGCTTTGAGTATTATTCTGTTTCTGTTTGATTGAGTTGTTGGAAATTTGTAATTGGGGATGAGAATTGGTATACAGTCAAAGGGCTGCCTCCTTTTGTTATGACAGTTGCGCCGATAACCTAGATCATTTTTTTTATTAAATTGGTTGATCAGGAATCAGTTGTAATGCACAATAATAGGGTTGCCTCGTTTCATTATGCATTGGATCATTGTGTTCCTATAGCTTGGTGTCAATTGTGAATTGGTGATTGTTGTGTGTTTCACTAGTCTCGATCGAGATCATGGCAATTTCTGGAAATTGATGACTATGATTTCATTGTTTACTATGTATGGATTATGGAGGTATCATGCATCTTTGAATTAAATTGCACCACCAGTGATGAAACTGGGGTTTTTTATTATGGTTTCATTGCAACGTTTTATTGGTTGATATAATCAAAAGGCATGAAATCAGGCAAGTTTTTAAAAGTCTGTTCAATTCGGGAAAAAAGACTTGTGTATATCTTTACTTGGGAAATTGAGAATTATGGACATGGGTTGATATTTTATAGTAATATATGATGGATAGTGATAGAGAAATGTGACTATGTGTTCCTTTTGATTTTGTTTAAATGAAAAGGAAAGAAATGGAAGAAAAACAACTATTCTCTTGACAGGACTGTTGAAAGGCATAGTGATTCTGAGTATGATTATAGACTGTGTTAATTGAGAATTTTGAAGAAATTGGATATGGGATGGTGAACAATCTTGACACACAGTAAATTGTTAATTGGTATTGGTATCCTTGTATTGAATGCAAAGTGTTTTTATGGATCACTTAATTGGTTTTATGAACATTATTCATTCTTTTCCCTACCATTCTTTCACTTTTCGCACATTACAAGTCCCCTCGCCTTCCCATATTCACTATCCACTCCTTGTTCTTAAAATTTAATTATAGTTAAGAAAAATTTTGTATTATGACAATTAAAGGATCGCACAGGGATGAATTACAATGATATATTCTTTTGATTTACGATACAGTTGATTGTTTGATGATTTGTTGAGCAGTAATCATGATCTATTCCCCCTCATTTTAACACTTTTCTCTCAATACAATCCCTCACATATCCCAAAACCCTTATTCACCCCCTGCTCATTGACAAGTATTAAATTATTTGTATGGATTGGATTGTATGAGTCTGATGTGTTGTTCAACCATACTTTGTTTCATATTTAAAAGAGATGTCATGTATGGTTGTTGAAGAAACTATTTGCTAATCGATAATGCATACAGGAATGATATTTTTTAGAAGAGGTATTCATGGACAGGGTAACAGAGGAAGAGGAAATTGGAACATGGTCTACAGAAGGCCAAGGTTCTCTATACATTTTGATGCAGACTCGCAAGAGTTGGGCCGACTATTTCAAGCTGGATGTTTTAACTAGATTGGGCAAGGAGTGGTCCAACCTAGGCCAAAAAGGCCTCCCTTCCAAGCCCCAGATGTCCCTGGTATCCCAATGCCCCCTCACATCTCACTACAACTTGAATTCCCTGAAAATGATGAATGGAAAGAGATTGTCCACCCGACAGTCTCCCAACATTGTGTCTGGCCTAACTTGTCTCTACCTATTCCTCCACCTGTTAATCAAATTTTCCAAGCGTCCCCTATCCACTCACCAGTACAATATTCCCATACAAGCAAAAGGTTAAAAAATGAGGCCCACCATGCCCATGACAAAGGAAATGACACTGCTTCCCCCTCCTCACCCTCAAATGAGTCTACCAAATCCATGTCCTCCCACATGCATTTGAGAGATGATTGCTCTCATGTGATCAATGAGACTAGGCCTAAAGGCTCCACACAGCCTAAGAAAAATTCAGAGAGATCAAAAGGAGACAATAGTAAAAGGGAAATATTTCCTCCTAGAGTGGAAAATATGATTTTTAAGTGTTTTTATTTATTCATTGTTGAGAATAGTTGACTTCTGAAATTTTGGACAACACACTATTTTTGGGATATATGAGTAATATATTTTTTTGATATGATTTCAATTATCATTGATATAAATTTTCAAATTATGAGAAGTGATAATGGGAGCCACAAGGAGTGTTGGCATAGGGGCATACCCATGGTTCAATGATTCAACAACACACCAACAAAACCCTAACTACTGACCCTTTCGGCAACACCTGCGAAGCATATGCAGTCTCACCCAAGGTAGAGGCAGGGGGGGTTGTAGTAATCAAGTGTATACAACCTAGCTGTGACACAGATCTGTGATCACAATACTTAACAAAGAACTTATCACTTAACATTCATTAGTCTTTTAACCCTTATTCACATCGTAGGTTAAACCCTAATTACAAAACAACGCAATATTACTCAATATCTAAGAATATCTAATCATTAGAACATAACATCAGAGTAGATATAACATTCATTCATACATAAAGCACTTAAACATCAATGGATTAAGAAATTAAATACATAAACAACATAAACAACAAAGCACAAAGCACATCAACATGGAATATACGTGGTTGACCCCAGTGTGGGTCTACGTCCACCAACTCTTCTTCTTGTTTATTAGTCTCCTTCAATCTTCTTACATGCACAGAGCCACAAAGCCAACTCTGCATAGGACAGGAAATATGCATGAACCTCACCAGATCCTACTTCCCCGAGTTAGGTCCAAGCACAGAGCCTTTCATAGTCTGTGCACAAAACACTTGCACTTAGCTCTGCAAGCCTTAACACATCTTCTTTCATATAGCTCACCAAAACTAGAATTGCATAGATCGAACTACTATTACATTGCATAGATTAATTATTTATACATTAAAAAAGGGGCCTAAACATGGGTAAGACCCATGGGACAACATACCATACCCGTTAAATAAACCCTAAAACCCAAAAATCCCACAAAAAGGGAGAGATCCCACAATATCCGCTTCTCCTGGGTGCTCCTTCTTCGACTAGCCTATTGAAGTCCCAAAAATGGTCAAACACGACTAACATTTCCACAAAAATTAGTCAAGGGCCAATAGGCCCCAAAAACTCACCTGTGACTTGTCTGGAGTCACTCTGATATGGGAAAAATCTACTTCAAAGGCCTCGAGTTTATCTCGAGCTACCTCAACTTACTGCTTCTCCAGAGCCTCCTGCTTGACGAACTCTTGAATGACTTGCTCTGTGACAAGACCTTCCAGGCATTGTTCCACTATTGCGAACACCTGTTCCAACTATAATTCTTGTCCCTCGATCTCTTCAAAGAGGATGCAGGCTTCGTCCTGCACTGACTGGAGTCATTGTGTCACCTCCATCACTCTGCTCTATATGGAAGTGACTTGCTGTTGAACTGCGCGTTGCTCCTACGATCTCTTCATATTTTCAACGGTCGTAAGATGCTTCAGCTGTGATTTCACTCTCGATGCCTACTACTTCGCCTCCTGGATTTGTGCCTCCAATATCCTCAAATCCAGGTCTTCTACAAGGCACTCATAGATCTATGCACTTCGGTTACTTAATTTCTTGCATTCTGAGGCCAATGCCTTGATTATTTTGACTATGCTCCTGGTAGTTTCGTCCCTTTGATCTCGCACTTCTTGCAGAGTGCTCGACACTACTTGCAATTCTAACTCAGCTACTCTTTCTTGAAGCTACTGAATGGCTTCAACGATCTTCCCCACTTGTCTTTCAACTATCTCTTCTTACATCTGAGCTAGGCCCGACATAGAGAGAAGTGCTCTAGTTACTGCTTCCTTGACTGTAGTCTGCTCCATGAGTAGCTGGTATTTTTCTCTCTAGATCTACTCTCTGTCCTCTTAAAACTTCACTCGTAATTCATCTTTCACTTGCTGTACAATCCGATGTTTCTCTAGGGTTTCCTCCTTTTCTTTCTTCAAGGCCTCTATGGCTTTCTCTTTTTATTCCTATACTTGGCGAAGGTGAGCTTCTGTCGCATATGCTATTCTACATAGTTGGGTGGGATCATCCCCCAACTCTACAACTTCTGATGATGACGATGCAATAGACACTGAATGGCTCGAATAAAGAGCTTGTTGTACCCCCTTCAAATCCGCCTTGATTCTGTCATACATTGTCTCCTGCTTTGCTTCATTCCACTACAAAATATCCTCTGAAGCATCTACTACAACTACGATGATGAGGTCAATATCATCCACGATGAGCACAATCTATGACTAAGGCTTATTGGCTCGTGACTTCTTCCATGCTGACGATGTCTTTGGAGAAACCTTCCTTTTCTTCGACATCTCGGCCTCTGTAAGGGGATCCTTCGACAGTGTCACTTCGCCCTTATCTTTCTTGTCTTCTTCCCCTTCCTCCTCTTGGTTTACTTCATCGTATCCTCCTCTTTCAGGTGAATCAGATGCAGTTTCCTCTGATGTGCTATTTATCTCCTACACTTCTTCCTTTTTCTTCTTCTTCTTAGCGCTGCTCAGTCCATCACACTCTTCCCGGGTGACCACAGGACTTCTGATGAGTTCGGGGTCAGAGAGTTCTGCATCTCCAACTAGTACAAGGAATTATGCAAGCCATTCCTTGGTTATATCCTCCATATCTTCCTCATTCAATTTATAGTAAGACTGCAACTCCTCCTTGTTTTCATCCCCGTGTGCGGTGATATATATGAAGTGTTAGTCTGTGCAAAACTTCACGAGTGGCCTAAACCTATGGAGTGTATTCAACATCATACGGGGGAAGGAATCAATGTCCCACATGATTTGTAAGTAGTAGGTTTGGAAGACATCATTCGATTTCCACTGCTTCACCATATCACTTGAATACCACAAGGTAGTGAACCTTGTGGTTAGTGATTCCGATGTCTCAACTTCAAGGAATGTCACTCCCTCTAGAATATCTAAAGTGGCAAATTCTATGAGTATGAGTAACCAGCTAAATTGGAATTCATAACCTTGGTCCTGCGCTTTGCGACAGTCCTTGTCCAACTCATTGACAAGGTAGCTCACCCAGTTCATTTGCATCCCTTCAATGCACTTCCCTGTGAGGTCGACGAAAAATCCCGTGACTTGCTGTTAGCACAAGATTGGTTTATGCCTCAAATTTTCATAAGTCCTTCATTATTCATTTTGTCAAATGAATATAATTGTTATGGGATATTTTATTTATTTTGGGGAAAATTAAAATTATATTGGGTTATTCCCAATCTCCAAGTTCAAAGCATTAATCAACATCTCAAGACAACACTAGCCAAAGACAAAGGCCAATGCCAGCATATCGATCAAGTTATACACAAAGAGCCAAGATAGAGACCAACATTCAAATTTAAGGTGCCAAGTGTCAAGAACAAGCATTGACAACACTCTCACAAGGTTCCAAGCATCAAAAGCACTGACGGGAAGTGTTTACAGTTCTCGATGGTTGCTACAACTATAAGTAATCATTCACGTTTTTTATCTCAATTATTTTGATGGATGGTGCTAATGAATTTACATAGTTTTTACAGGATTTACGTTATAGGTGGGTGCTACCAAAAGGCGCTACCGAAATTTTGGCAGAGACCAAATTGTGCAGAATTATTTTGCAAGGATGCTTCTGTCAGTTGTGAGTGACTAACTTAAAACTTGGTTTGTGAACAATTGAGAAGGTATTTTTGAAAAATGGAGGAGGTTTTTGTTCATCACATTACAAATAACAAAAACCTCTCTCAATTTTTAAAAATGTGTTATGGTTTGAGATATATTAGACATATAATTGGTGCTACCAACTATTTTACAGTGACGCTACTGAATTTTTTGTAGCGGTCACGATTTTGATATTCGCCTTGTTGAGAGGTTGCCACCTGTCAAGGAGGATTAAAATGGATTCTAAAGGATCAGTTATATGTAAAGGGACACCTACACCTAGGATTTATTTCCATCAAAGGACTCATGCAATGAGGTGGAAACAATTTATTAATGACTTCCAACAAATTCCTGAAAATTAGTAGTTTGTTGGATTTTTGTCTCTTTGCTTGTTTCCACCTATCTCAAAGGCTTAGAATCCAATGGAGGAGATGGGATTTGACCTCCTAAGGTTATTTGGATGTTATTTTATATTTAAGGAAGGAGATATCTCTTGGAGAAGGGGGGATTCATGAGCCAAGAGAGGCTAGAGAGAGTAGGAGTAGGATTTTTTTATGTGTGTTCATTTGTAAGCCTGTGGGAATTTTATGATTGTAAGCATTACTGCTATTGGAGACTCATGAGAGCTGTGATTTCAGATTGTAACCCTTTTGTTTATATTTCTTATTATTTTGAATATATTTCATATTTGAGGATCAAAGGTTGCCAATGATTTATGGATCCCTAAGCAGTAGAGGATCTACTGTATTTTTTCCATCAGTCATTGTTTATATTCAAGTATTTTTTGATTCATTAAATTGAGAGGATCTCTGTTTAGTGAACATTCTACCTTATGTTTTCCTTCTTCATTCTTCCACTTATCAACATATAATCTTGTTTTCTGTTGAGTAGTTTTTTTTCCTTCAATGATTAGGATGTTTGTGACTCCATTGCGCATTGGTGTAGCCTACTGATCTGCAGTTTGCTACCCTTTCCCTTTATTTATCCATCTTGCTGATCCACCTATTCAAAACCAAAATTATATTTTACATTCTGATGGGTGTTGATCTTACACTTTAGCAGTCAAAGTGTGACTTTCAGTGCTAACACTTGCGTTGGTCTTTTATTCCTAACGAGCTTACCATCGATCAACTGGAAATCTAGGTGCACTACGCCATATTGGATGGAGGATACCTTGTAGCCTCGCTTCCCCTTCTCCACATCGCCATACATTTCCTTTATTTGCTACGCCAGGGTGCAATCTGCAGCCTTCCCTGGATAGAACTGGTGAGGGTTTGGTCCCTTCACACTCAATCCAGTGATCATGTGGATCAACGTCAGATCCAAAGTCACATGTTTGTCCAACCATAGATAACCTCCATGATAGCACGACAAGAGGAGTTTAATGCATGTGTTAACATCCTGATGTCTACCGAAGTGGGGTATCCTCATAACATTAAGGATGGTGGACCTCACAATATCCTTGATCCATGACTAGGGGACTATCTTTGGCTTCTTCCATGTTGTCTTTATCAAGTACCTATGTGGTGCGAGCATCGCATAATTCTTTGTCTCCCAGGTTAAAGTCACTAATATTAAGATCAGGGATCAGTCCTAGTTGCGGTCCTACTGCATGTATCCCCTTTGGGAGGTACGAAGTGATGAGTGTGTATTAGAAATCTCTTGGGACATTGTCAGGACTAACCACACCAGCCAGAGGTAGGATGTAGTCGGGCAAGACCGACAGGATGAGCTTCACGTTCGCCAGGTCATCATGGTTCTTGCTTCTCTTCTCCGTCGCGGTTCGGGATGGTCCATATCAACTAGATTGACGTGCAGTCGAGGGATATGATTGCAATCCAGACGTCAACGAGGCCTATACTCATGTGGACATGACCTTCTCAGCCATAAGGTCTATTAGGATCTCCTCCATAGACTTCCCTACTGCATTGCGTTTGCCGACATACACGCTCATAATCAAATCACTCAGGTAGGAGAAAAAACACTCAAGGTAAGAAAAATGGGTGGCGAGGTCTCAAAATCACAACATGATAGCAATCAATTCTCTATTAGCTTGGATAATCACAATTTTCAAAATTTTCCCCGGTGAAGCATTCAATGGATTAAATAAACAATGTCGTAACATATTCCTCCAACAGATCGAAATGCCTTAATCAATACGATTCCATCTGTTATGGCGCGGTCTCAATGGTCTCATGGTGATATTTTCGGAAATAATTGCGTTTCTAACCGTTCCAGAGCATTGTTCTAATGATCGATATGCCTCCAATGATCATATAGCTTCACCAAGACGAAGTTCTCTTCTGCAATGTTCTGATATTCTGACGATGTTCAATTTCTGCAGGACTTCCTTTTGTGAAGTCGTCTCTAAAGATTTCTACAAATTTTCTAAATTTTCTTTCTTCTTACTGAGCTTTCTGGCCTTCTTCCCTATGATTTGATTTTCTGGGTTCATCTTTCCATTCATATTCTTATCTTCTCTTAGCATAGTAACTTCACATTGTTGATGTTCTCTCAAAAGTTTTGCATGCAATATCTCTTCTCTTACTACTTCTAGGGTAGGTTCTCTTTTCTCCTGCATGTATAGGTTCTTTAAGCCTTCTTGTGTTCTTTCAACTTTGACAACTAAGTCTCTAGCGCTCAGTTGCTTCGACTTGTCCTCTTGTTCTTGTACGAGTCACTCTATTTTCTTGGCTATGAAGTCCCTTAATTCTTTCTTTTTCTGTTATGTGGCTTCTTCTTCTTCTTTCCTTTGGATCTGATCTTTCTCAATCTAGGTCTTTCCTAACAAAAGTGAAAAATGAGTGTTTTTCTCAAAAAACTTAATGACCTCAAAGTATTCTTTAGTCGATGTTCCATGGGCAATCATAGGTACATGAGTAAGTATTCCACATAGGGTTATCATATTTCCTTTAAACAAGACTATCCCTCCTAATGAAGGAATCATAGTAGGCTTTCCCAAAATTTCCCAAGTACTTTCTAGCATAATGTTCACCTGTGTTTCCTCATCCAAGACACAGTCTATGTCAACGTCTCCTATTATTGTTTCTATGCACTGCTTTTCTTTTAAGATCTCTGGTAAATTGAAGGCTCTATGATCATTCAATGTTTCTTTCAACTTTAATAACATAGTCTCTGATTCTGTCTCATTCTCTAACATATCCTTAGTTTCTTGACCTTCTTCATGGTTTTCTTGTCTCAAGTCCATCTTCTCAACTTTAGCAATCATTCTAGAGCAATCCAAAATCTCATGATCAATAACTTTACAACAAAGAAAAATAGGACCTCTACCAGGGCATTCCTTAGCAAGATGTCCCTTCTGCAACTATAACAAAGTGTCAATTATCTCTTTCTCTTAAATGATCTCCAACCTTTATTGTACTGCACACTAGGATCACAGTGATGGACCTGCAATCTGTAAAAATTCTTTCTAGGGTCCTACATTCACTTGTTAGTCCATTAATTCTTTCTATGCATAGGAATAACATATCTTCCACTATCTCTATCAAATCTATTCATATCAAATATTCTTTCTTCTAGTTGTGCCCTAGTTTTGAGACTAGGACCAAATCTATCAAACATACATAGATCCATAATTTTGAAGAAAACATTTCCACTTATATTACCTTTATCAGAGCACAAAGCCTTAATATCTTACATCTTTCTTCAGATCGGGCTTCCTTCTCTTAGAACAGAGCTTCGAAAGTCAAGTAGAATACTGCGCACTACAACAAAAGATCTACACACAGAGCTTTATCTTTTCTTTAGTTCCCAACAATCACAGTTTCAAGTCTCGACAATGGAACCATTTGTTGGCACAGGGGCATACCCAGGGTTCACCGCTTCAACAATGCACCAACAAAACCCTAACTACTGGCCCTTTCGGCAACACCTGCGAAGTAGATGCAGTCTCACCCGAGGTAGAGGCAAGGGGGGCTGCATGACTCAAGTGTCTACAACCTAGCCAGGACACAGATATGTGATCACAATACCAGGGATGATTTTAAGGATGGGAGTTTATTTTAAAATGTAGAAACCTTGGCGAATCTCTCTAATCGTTTATATGTCAACTATAAATGATTCGCGATATTTTTGTAAAAATATTCAAATTTATAAGTATTTTATATAGTTTTTATAAAAGTTTGGCGATTTTTAAGGTAAAAAATTTTTATCCTATAGAATTTGGGCGAATCATTTTTAAAATAGCGAATCTCGTTTTTGGAAAAACCATGGAAAATTAACCCATGAGCAAAATTTAGCCCCTAAAATCATCCCTACGTGACAATACTTAATAGAGAACTTAGAAATTAACATTCATTAGTCTTTTAACCCTTATTCACATCGTAGTTTAAACCCTAATTATAGAACAACACAGTATTACTCAAGATCTAAGCATATTTAATCATTATCACATAGCATCAGAGTAGATATAGCATTCATTCATACATAAAGCACTTGAGCATCGATGAATTAAGAAATTAAATACATAAACAACAAAGCACAAACCACATCAACACATGATATACGTGGTTCACCCTAGTATGGGGCTACGTTCACCAACTCTTCTTCTTCTTTATTAGTCTCCTTCAATCTTCTTACATGCAAAGAACCATAAATCCAACTCCACATAGGACATGAAATCTGTGCACACCTCGCAGATCCTCCTTCCCCGATTTAGGTCCAAGCACAGAGCCTTTAACAATCTATGCACAAAACACTTGCACTTAGCTCTGCAAGCCTTAACACATTTTTTTTCACATAGCTAACCAAAACTACAATCACACAGATCGAACTACTGTTACATCGCCTGGATTACTTATTTATACATTACAAAATGGGCCTAAACATGAGTAAGACCCATGGGCAGACATCCCATACCCATTACATAAACCCTAAAACCCAAAAATCCCACAAAAAGGGAGAGATCTCGCGATCTCCACTTTGCCTGGGTGCTCTGTCTTCGACTAGCCTGTTGAAGTCCCAAAAATGGTTAAACACGAACAACGGTTCCACAAAACTTGGTCGAGGGCCAACAAGGAGGAATGTGTTTGTTTGATTAACTAGTTGTTTTATGTTTGTTAAAGAACTAAAGGGAGTCACAAAGGGTCCCGCCTACTAGTTATTATTTATTAAAAACCCTTATAATGATTTTATTACTTTTCCCCCTTAACTAAAAGTTGGTTGAGTTTTAGTTAACTTAACTAAAGAAGTAGTTCAACTACTTCAACTAATTCTAATTACTTAATTCAACTAATATAAGGAGAAGCATACTAAGGTCTACTCTTTGAGTTTTATTGAGACAATTCAATTTTTATTCATTCTTTAATTCATTGAAAGTCTAATTCTATTTTATGATAGCAAGGTTCTATTGTAGAAAACAAGATTCAAGGCTGAATTACATCATTCATACATTTGTTTTTTAGAGGTGTCGATCTATCTTTGATAGTCTGTGTAGACTTATCTGTTTGTGAATTAAATTTCATGACTAACAAAGGCTATTGTGCAAAGTCAAGTGGGAAATAATCTTTGGCAAGCTGATCCAACTTTTAAAGTTAAGTTTTTTACTTTCTGTTAGAAGTCCTTTTGTATGGTTTTCATCGGGGACATCTAAGTTTGAATTTGGTCCAAACTTCCTCAGGGAATTTTGTAAAGAGAACGATTCTTTTGATAAATTGGAATGGAATAAACACTTTCTTTATGTCTCATCTGTTTTGATTATTGACTTGGTGTTTTTACTTCTATCTCTATATTTATTTCAGCATCTGTTATATTCATAAAATTACATAAATAATGAATTTTCCAATAAACTTTTATTTATAAAAAAGATCAACCTAAGCACTTGTAATCAATAATTGTGAGTTAGGAGCAATTTTTGATGGCTATAAACATTGGGTGATATTCCCGTCTATGTTGATTTAGCCAAGTAATATATGAAAATGATTGAGTAAGATCCTTTCATATATTTTCCTCAACAACCCCTAGGTCACCGGGGACGTCTCCCCTGGGCCTACAACCCTAAATAGAAAAGGGAATCCTATTGAGGTGATAGTGATAGGATAACCTCAAGTTACACCAATTTTCTTTCCTTTTACCTTTCCTTCTATCAAAGTAAACATTGTACGATAACAAAGCCAATGTGCCATAGTGGTGGTATAGAGTGATATCGACACACACCAATAATTACGGGAGTAAACTTCTACCTAGTCTAGTTTCTCGAGAAGTTACGGGAGTGAACTTCCACCTAGTTGAGTTAAATAGTCTATCAGTCTTCATTTAAGTGATTGAAACAGAGTGAAGTGAGGAGGAGATTAGGGAATCATTGGTAATGCGCTAGTTTGGTGATGAACCTAAGGACAATGTGAATTAGATGGTGATGATCCCAATGCTACATGGTGATATCCCCAATGTAGCATCTAGAATCCGCTCAACTGATCAAATTGAAGTGAAAACTGAAGAGAATATTCTCCCTAGAGGAATACTCTTCCAAAAATATAGGAGACTGAATAATGACTAATAAACATAGGAAAAACCTTAGGAAAAATAAATCCTAGGTGTGTGTGAAGTAACTCTAACACCCCATCTGAACATCACTATGGTGAAAATAAAGAATGGGT
>JASDQU010104048.1:438159-457819 GCA_032191745.1 Picea mariana
ACACCTACGACATTTTGATCGATATATATATATATATATATATATATATATATATATATGTATGTATGTATGGATATACATTTTGGGATCTTTGTGATGTTAATATGTGTTGACGATTTTTAATGTGGTTTATGATGTCTAATCTATATGCTGTGACATAATTCTGATGGTTTACATGTGTGTGAAGGTGTCTTGATGTGATATATGCCAATCTAGTATAATGTTAGCCATGTTATCTGCTATTTGATTGAATTGTATTGGGATATGTGTAAATGTAATGAAATCAAAATGTCGAGATAAAATTCTAACCTGCAGGTATTTGCGAAAGAGGCAAGGATCACGGACATGGTACACATTGTTGAGCTGGAGGACGACAAGTTGGGAATCTAATAAGACACTAAGGTGACGAATATGTTGATGAATAGATTCGGCAAGGATACCAATGACGGCGGTGTATTTGGCTTGGTTGTTGGTTGCTGAGCCCAAACATATGCCACTAGAGTGGATCAGTTCATGTGAGGGGGAATAGAGGGCCCAAGTGGCCGAAGTGAGATTTTGTGTCCAATGGCTGGTGCAGTCGGCGTAACCAATGTGGTAGGCCAACGGAGGAGGCATTTGTCAATAACAAAAATGATAGTTTAGATGTAAGGTACGGAAAAAACAAGATTAAAAAACACTAAATCAACAAAAAAAGAAATATCCTAGTGTAGAATGGTTACGCTCAGGCGTAAAATTTCTTTAAGTACAACCCGTTTACGGGTTCTTTGAGAGGGTGGCCCTTAGGGGAAGCCAGGATGTATGCACCTTTAGTGAGGCAATGTTGGATGATATAAGGTCCATGCCATAGTGACTCAAACTTGTCATGGCCGAGGGTATCATGAGCGATATCATAAGCGAGGACGAGGTCTCCTTCATTAAATGAGCGAAGGTTGACATGGCGATCAAAGGTGGCCTTTGAACATTTTTTGGCTGCCTCATTGTTCTGTAATGAGGATTGACGATCTTCATCTAGGGACTCTAAGTTCAGAAAACACTGCTCTATTGGAGCAGTGTCAGGTAATAGCTCAATAGCGGTGCATAAGGTGGGAATTTTTCACTCGATGGGAAGAGTGGCCTCAACTCTGTGGACTAGATGAAATGGTGTGAAACTAGTGGCAATTTTCACTGCTGTACAGTAAGCCCATAGCGCGGTAAATAACATATGATGCCAATTGGTATTATGTTTGTTAACCATGCACTGCAACATGGTTTTGAGGACCTTGTTAACTGCTTCTACCTTTCCATTGGACTGAGGGTAGTATGGTGAGGCAAACTCATGGGAGAAGCCTAACCTAGATAAGAGTTTAGTGAAAATCTCATTCTCAAAATGTTTCTCGTGATCAGAGACTAGTTGAAGTGGTACTCCAAAGTGGGATATGACATGGTTAAAGAAAAAATGCGTTGATGTGTCAGCGGTATTTTTGAAGGTAGGCATGGCTTCAGCCCACTTTGTGAAGTAATCAACTACAAATACGATGTATTTATGTCCATTGTTGGATGGAGGGTTGCAAGTCATGAATTCGATGCCCCATTTACAAAAGGGGCCTGCAGTAATGACTAGGTGTAGAAGAGAAGGTGGTGCAAATTCTTTGTTGGCATAAAGCTGGAATTTATCACATTGCTTCATGACATGAATGCAATCATGAAATAATGTAGGCCAAAAGTAACATGTGCGGATGATTTTCTGAGCGGTGGACATCCCTGAGAGATGGTCCCCACAAGTGCCACTGTGGCAGTCGTTCAAGACTCTATCGGCCTCGTCAATAGTCAAACATCGATGGAGTATGGTGTCAACCCCTCGTCAATATAATATATCCCCGATGAGGAGGTAACAGGTTGCCTAGTGAAAAATACGTTGACGATCATCTCTGGAGAAGTGGTTTCTGAATTTTTGTGTTCGGAGATAGACAAGAAGATCGCCATAGCAAGGGTTGTCTGAGGGGATGTAAAATAGATGTTCATCAGGGAAGTCAGTATTGATGGGGGAAATGGTAGTATCAGAGGGGAAATCCATGATGAGTTCGGTGAGGATGAGAGCTTTCTTTCTCTTGAGTGTTGAAAATTCGAGTTTGTACTCCTAAAGGATGACGATCCATCGAGAAAATTTACCGTTAATTTGTCGACGACTGAGAAAGTATTCACGGGGTTAGAATCTTCTATGAATTTGGTAGATCGAAGAAGAATATAATGGCATAGCTTCTTGACTGCGAGGACAAATGCAAGGGTTAGTTTATCTTCGTGATTGTATTTCAAGGTTGTCCCTGAGAGGTTTTTACTAATGTAGTAAATGACATGATCGCGATCATCATCCCCTATTTGAACGAGAACTCCTGCTACTGAGATGGCTGAGGCCAATATGTAGAGGATATAGTCATGGTTATAGTCAGGTGGACTAATCAAAAGGGCATTGGAGAGTGTCATTTTAAGATCATCGAAAGCGTTTTGGGCATGTTCATCCCAATGGAATGGGATGTCATGGCATAGTAAGTGAAGGAAACCATGCGCTCAAGTGGAATAGTTTGGGACAAAGCACCATAAAAAGTTATCTTTGCCTTGTAGGCTCTGCAGTTGGCATAAATTCCGATGAGGGGGAAATTCCGTGATGGCTTGGACTTTGAGGGGATCCATGGTAATACCACTTTGGGAAATAATGAACCCAAGAAGGCATCCAACAGTGACACAGAATACACACTTGAGGGGATTCAAGTGAATATTTTACTGACGACACCTTTGGAAGATGATTCATAGATCATCGAGATGATGAGTGCCTTTCTTGGATCGAGCGGTGAGGTTGTCCAAATATGTGAGAATGATATGAGATAGATCATGAAAGATGTATTTCATGGCTCGTTGAAATGTCTCTCCAGTTTTCTTGAGGCCAAAAGGCATGACACGATATGTGAAATTACCCTAGGGGGTAGTGAATGCGGTTTTGTACCGATCAATTGGGTGAATTTGGATTTGGTTGTAGCAAGAGAAACCATCCGTGAAGGAAAACACCTCGTGACCGACACAATCATTGATAATTTGGTTGATAAAGGATGTGGGAAACTTGTCTTTGGGACAGGCGTGATTGAGGTCGTGAAAATCCGTACAGACATGAATAGTGCCTTATTTTTTGTTAATAAGGACGGGGTTGGAGACCCATGACGTATAGGCGATGGGGTAAATGAATCCGGCGGCACGTAATTTATCAATCTCAGCCTTGATGGCCACTACTTTGGATGGGTCTAGAGGCCGTTGTTTTTGGTGTAAATGCATGATAATAGGCCAAGTGTCTATTGGATGTTCGACAATAGAGGGGTCAAGGCTGGGCATCTCCATGTATGACCAGGCAAAAATGTCCCGGTATTTCTGAAAGAGAGTTTTGTAGGAAGTAATTTCTTTAGGAGTGCATGCGGTGCCAATAGTGATTTCGTCGATGACTCCATTTTTGATGGAAATATTGATTTTGATGGTGGGGGAAATGTTGGCCATATTTCCTTCTTCAAAAGCATCAGGGGCAGGGATAGGGTTGTTGAACCAGTCGATATGCCCTGCTGGGATAAAATCCTTGGTTTAGATTACGTATATGGGGTGTTGGTTAGGAGGTGCAAAGGATTCCTATGAAAGGAAGAGTGATATGTGGTGTAGTGCATCCCATGGGCAGTAGGGGGTGGTTAATTCCTCGAGTATGTCCTTGTCACAGTGGAATTGTCGGGAATACAAGGGATCTAGAAGAGTAATATCAGTGAATTTCACCATGTGATTGTCTTCTGGTGATGAAGAAGCAGGGGGAGTGATGCAAGGAGATTGTGATGGTTCATTTGACATAAACCAAATATCGGGATACTAAGGGTTAAAAATGGTAGTCGGGCATAAAATTTCCATGGGGAAATGAATGGGGGAATTGGGGGGATTTGGGTGCAAATCCTCGTATAAGTCATCCAAGAACCATGGGGGAGTAGGGAGTGCTTCAGGTTCAGGAGAAAGGATATGAATAACCTTTGGAGATGGAGTAGGGGTAATCATTAATTCTGCTGGCACTGGAGGGGGTGTAGCATTTTGAATAAGGGCCATTTGGTGACGCCTATATTCGATGATCATAGGACATTGATATGTAAAATGATCAAGTGATTCACATAGGGTGTAAGGACACCTCATACGTTCATTGATTGAAGTGGTGACATAATGGATGTTAGTGCTTTGGGTACTTGGCGACATGGAGCTAGAGGGTTTTTTTTGAAAACTTTGGTGTATTGTCGCGAGTGTCTGTCGAAACTGAGGTAGGGTGGGGCAATGATGAGTATAGTGGACATACTCTGAACATATGGAACATGCGAATTTGGTTCACAAACCTTTATTGCCTGTAGTGGATGACATTGTGGTGGTATTGGGTGTGCTTGATGAAGCCATGGGCTATGTGGTCACATGGGGGAGTTGGATTAGATTGCGTAGCTCAGGGAGAGAGGGACATCAATTAGTGGGGTGTCCTTATTTCTTGTAGAGTGCACAAGGAGGTTGGATGTGAGGAGGGAGAGGAGAGATGGTACATTTCTTCTTTCGTCTACCCCCAGTTGTAGTTGTGGCGTTAGCAAGAGGGGGTGGGGGTGTTTCTTTTAGAGTAGGTATTGAAATCTGCATCTAAACTCCTTCGGTTTGAGGAGGGAGAGATGGTTGAGGAACCATTGCTAGTGGATGTAGATACCATACTGGGATTATTAGCATCATATTAGGAAGGGTAACCATTGCAGCTACTTGAAAATCTTGGACGCCCGGTGGGGGGTAGAAGAAGGAGATTTGAGTAATGGCTTGGGGAACTGTTTACCAAACTGGGATATGGCCCTGGGGTGAGGTGAAATCGTGAACTGGTGGAGTTGAAGAGTTCTCAGGAGATTCTTGAGGGAGGAGCTCTGCAACTAGTGGGACATCAGATATAAGAGAAGCTTCACTGGGAGGAAGGGTATCCTCAATGTCGGTTCTCTTGTATGAGATGACACATACTTGATTGGAAGGATGAATGAGAGGTGGTGCACCATGGTAATTTCCTAACAAGGATGGATCTTTGAAAATTCTGGTACCCATCTCGATGAGTGGGTATGCCTCAGGATTAGTATGGACGAAAGGGAGAATGTTATCGATGTTGGGAGAAGGGTTAGGCTCATAATGTGAAACTTGATCAATGGTAATGATCTTCTCGTTATGTGGGAACATCATGGTTCGAAAGATATAAGAGGCAACTGCCTTCATAGCATACATGTAGCTACGACCAAACAATATATTGTAATCGAGTGGGGCATCGATAACTTCAATGTCAAGGATAATGGTCTTGCCCCCGAGTTCTACGGGGACATTTTGGAAGAGTCCTTCGGGAGAAGATTTTCATCTGTCATAGGCTCTTAAGGTAATGGCAGATGGTATAAGTTCAGGGGAACCAAATTTCTGCCATACAGATTTTGACATAATGCATGTGGATGCACCCTCATCAATGATGCAGTAGTGAACTGTAATGTTCCATATTTTAACTGGTATTTGAAAAGAGATGAGAGCGGGGAGGCGAGGTTCTCCACTATCAATATCAAATGTGATGAGTTGGGTATCCATAGGGTCGACTGCCCCAAGGGAGGAAAGTAGCAACTTCCATTGAGTAGGACAAGTTTGAAGGACTTCTAAGACTAACATAGTAGCAAGAGATTGTGCCAAATCATTGACCAAACTATAATTATGACCCACTCTAGCCCGAGGGTTGTGGACATTCCTATGTAAGGGGATGTGAGGAATACGAAGGGGTGGGTCAGTATTAGGGTGAGGAATCATCAAAAGGGGCCTAGTTATGACTGGGAATGCATCTGAGGTCGTGGGAGAAGACTTAAGGGTTACACTGTATTGATGACTGTGTGTTTGTAGAAGAGCTTCTTCCTCACTAGTGAGGAGGATAGTGCGATTGGCAGGATTGCCTGGATTGGGATATTGTCCTATCTGTGGTAGGGTAGGCTGCATGTCTTGTTCAGTGTTCATTACTCCCTATTATGGGATGGTGTTTTGTAGCAGGGATGGGGTTGGTTGCTACACATATGGTTGTGGGGCCTGTGGAGGGGAAGGCGGTGCTGAGGGACGTGGTCCATTCACAAATTCTTTCATCCATATATAGTCAGCGATTTGGGGGCAATGGTGAGTATAGTGACCAAAATCACTACAAAGGGTGCAAGGGAAGTTGGTTCGAATATTGTTGTTGTTCTTTCCTTGGCATTTTTTGTTGTTTCCCCCTTGGGGGTTCTGATTCCCTTGGTTCTGGTTGCCCCCAGAAGTCTGGTTCTGCTGGGGTTGGTTCTGGTTTTCTCCTGGTCTAGGATTATTAATGTTCCATTTTTTTCCTTTCTTCCTGGCATTGTTTGATTGATGGGATGGATTTTCCATATTCAGTTGTTCAAAATTTTGATATTTCTGAATGGGAGAGGTTTGAACGAAATTAACCCTAGCGTGTGGGTGTCCTTGTGGTGGAGCCATGGGCTGTGGAGGGCCAAGAAATGGAAAGTATGGATTATGTTGTGGTAATGATCCATAAGGTACATAGGAAGGTGTGGCACTTTCACTAGTACTTAGGGTATAAGCTGGGGTGGAGGGAGTACCAGAAATTGGTTGGATAGGTGGGCTTATTATGGGTGCTGGTGGTGGCCCACTAGTAGGTGGAGGAAGGGCAACAGGATATGGTTGTTGATAAAGGGGTGGAGGATAATAAGGGATTCCTCCATAGGCCGATGGATATTGAGGTGTGCCATACATTAGTGGTTGTTGGGTTTGTGGATTGTGATGTGTGGTGTTACCAATCAATCCATCTGCTGAGTGAGACATCCCAGGTTTGTCTTGGCCAAATGGCACGGGTCTTGGGAGATTAGGTAGTACTGTGTACAAGTATCCTGATTGTGAATAGATGAGGTTGTATTGTTGAGCCTCACTGATGGCTTCTTCTTCTGATTGAGGGAAGGTAGAAGCCACATCTTTACCGAGGAGAGAGACAAGTGATCTGAGAAACCAATCAAGGCATTGTTGTTTGGTGGTTTCTTATTTGCACAAACTACGTCGTCGATGCCACTCATGAATGTGATCAGCGATATGTGTGGCTAAGGTTTGTTTAAAATCAGAGAGTAGTTCAAGACCATTGTCATGATAGATTGGTAACTGAAAGAAGGTCAAAAATGATTTGTCCAAAGACTCGAAAGTCACATGGGACCCTAATTTTTCGTCTACATACTACTTGGCTGATGGGCCAGTGAGTGTGCGTTGAAATAATCATAGTCAGATGGAATCATCCATAATGCTATCGGAAGAGCACCATAAGTGGAAAGTCATGACATGGTTGGCAGGGTCATCTCTTGCCTTTCCTTCAAACTTGGGGATGTTTGAAGGTAGCTTGGTAGGCATTGCAGGTCGTGTGGGGTCATGCAATATAGGATCATTTGTGAGTTTTCTTAGATCTGGTATGTTGAGAGAAGCCAAATATGGCATCTAGAGTGGTGGTGGAGGGTTAGTTCCAACCATGGTGTGAGTGTTTTTTGAACCTGACCCTTGAGGGGGACTAGGTGGGTTTGTACTTCCCCCTTGAGAAGAAGTTTTCCTCCCACTTCTGTATAAAGGAGAGCGAGTGGATGGTTGACCTTGGGAAGTGGGACCAAGTAAAGTGGAACCAAGCAAAGCTAATCCCAAGATAGTGGAACTCACAGGGGTGTGAGAAGGTAAAGCTAATGAGTGGGAAAGGATAGGAACTCCCCCTAGAAGAGGAGGGAGATTTAGCAAGCATCTGGAACGACGGGGATTCTGTGGATCCCCTATGATGTCCGACTAGCTAAGTGGATTGTGTGCAAATGGTGATGAGAGCGAAGTAAATGAACAAGAGCCTTTGTTCTAAGTTTTGAGCTTTCACAATGTAATTCACAATTAGATGTAATCACAAGGGAATCATACATAAAGCAATTGATAAACATACATGTGGATATGTGTTTTTTTTCCATGTGGGAGACCAAAGAAAAAAAATGCTTATGTCCTAAAAGATGTAACGTCCTTCCTCTCAAATAGAACTGGACATTCCAATAGCACTCAACAGTGGGGTCTGAAGCCATCGGAAGAGGAACTAGTGAAGGATGAAGTAATCAATTATAATGAGGGGTAGAGGCTGCATATCTCGAAAGAGATGGTGATATTTCCCAATAGCCACACAAAATTTGATCAAGGTACAATTGCATCCCACAATTGCCACCTGGGTAGATGTCCTAAAATTTGGTCACTAGGTACCTTGGTCAAAGTGCAACATTTAGATTTTTGGCCTAAGAAATGGGTCATGAGCTGGATCCCGTCCAAGAGGTGGGTGCCTCAAGGGGGGACGCACAGAACAACCGGACCTTGGACTTCAACCCTTGACAGGTATCTCCCTGCCTTATGGTGTTAGGAACACTTGACTTGGAGGATTTAAATTTCCCTATTTGACAACTTCTATTTCTTTGAAAATGTGAGAACTAGATAACAGGGAGTTATTTGGATGCCTATCCTTGAAATCCTACCTAGACTAAAAAATTTCTTTTGGCACCTCCTGTGGAGGAAAACTTACTGAGTTTTTAGAAAATTTTAGATGTGTTTGTGTGAGAGATTGGGGGTGTGAACCAACCTCGTTGAAATTAAATGGTAGTGGATAGTGTTGTCAAGAAAAGGGGTGGGGTGTTTACTAATCCCATTGGAGGAAACTTACTTTAACCTCCACAACTTCTAGATAAAACTATGTGAATGATTGGTGATCTTGTGTGTGAACAAGTGAAAGTGTGCCAAGTTTTTAATAATTTAGGTGTCACCTTGCTGCATGTGGACTTCACTTGGTCCTTACAAGTGTTGATTACCTAAGTTATTATGTGTCATTGGTACAACCTTGTGGAATTTTAAATCCCTAGGAAAATAGCATGTGGACATGTGGGTCCTTTACTCTTCCTTTAACTCCCTAAATGTGATTTAATCTAAAAAAGAAAATTTCAACACTATCCTATCTTTGTAGCATGTGGACATGTATGGGCCCATTACAATCTTAAGATGTGTTTTGAAAAATAAACTTAGAGGAGTCCTGAGGGGGCTATTGTCCTCTCCTAAAGATATTGTCTTTTTAAAGGAGATGAAATTGTCCCACAACCTCTTTCTAATTTTGAAGATCGCTTTGAAGCACAAGAGAAGAGCATACTCAACGATTGATATCAAATTTCTGGTCCCAATGTAAGTTTTATATGTGATGTAGAATGATTCCAACTTAACTTTAGTCAAAGCGAGACATCCATGTGGAAAAACGACAAGAAAGAGGGAAAGTTATGATTTTAACCCCTAAGTGCCTATGTGTTTTGACTAATCCATTTATATGGAGAGGGAATGTAAGCGTGGTGTAGATTACAATATGCATGGAATCAATTTTAAGAAGGCTATGGGCCCTCCACAGATCACAAAAATATTACAATGTGTATTTTTCTGCACAGGTGCGCGGGTCTTAGACTAGACAGAGGTGCTTTGAGTGCCAATGCATGAACTAAAAGAGACTGATGGGAGGAAGTGTGCAGAAGGTGCTGAGTAATACAATGATTTTGGCGCACGTGTGCATGATGTGTGACTGTGGGTCGATAAACCCGTGCACAACTGTCACATGGCCGTGAAGAAAATTCTGGATGAAATTCCTTCAACTCAGCCTTGAATTTGGCTTCCTATAGGTTGTCTTGGGCCGGTTATGGTACCTACAAGTTAAATAAACAATCATAAGAGATAAAATAACCCAAATGGGGTAGGAAATTGATACCTTTCTCCAGTGGATTCGCCAATATGTTGTGTCTCTTTTGTCACTTGAGTGAGAAAATTAGAGATGCTTACAAGCTTAGTTGGGTTAGCTAAGAAAGACAACAATAAAGGAAAGGGTTAGAAGAATAAAGCATAAAATACTAAGCTAAGAATTAAACTAGGAATGGTAAAAACAATTAAATTGTAGTGCATAAGGAGATAAGAACAAGAAACAAACAAGACTCATGTCACCAATGGAAAGGATTGTATTAGTGAAACGAAAACACCAAAGAAAAAGGGAGACTTTGGGTCCCCGCTTCCCCCAAGGGAGGTCTCTTGAACCCCCAAGATTGAGCTCTTCTTACAACTTGAAAGCTTGAAATAAATGGTGAAAGAATCCCAAGATAATTCACTCAAAAGGTGATGTGAATAGCTCAAATGTAATGGTGCTAGTATGCTCTTGATGAGAAAAGAGGATTCCCCAAGAGAATAGCAGTAACATAACCTTACAAATGAATTCCTTAAAAAAGTAGTGCACCCATGGCCTCTTTTTATAGCATAACTTTGAGGCATTATTCAACCAGCTTTTAGTGTGAACAAGGGGCCATTTAGGGTACCCTTAGGTCTTTGACCAGCCACCTAGCCGGATTCAGCCGAGATTTGGATGTCAAATCGACTTGGAAGCTGAACTAGAAGTGGGTGGGACGTCGACCAACATCATAAATGCATAGTTCTAAGGTGTGCGCGGCTTTTAGCATCCACGGTCGCACATCGTGTGTGTGTGTGCTTTTCCTGCATTTCTTGATGGAACATGTGCACGTTCTCCTTGTATAGTCATAACGCATCCTGATTTTATAACTAGTTGTATAGTTTTGAACCTTTTGGGAATGCAATTTTGGTAATTTTGGTCCATGGTTGAACTAATAGTTTTTTGGAGATGTTGGATTCCTGTAACCATGTGAGGATGAGATTTCAGTGATAACAATATCGAAGGATATTCTTTGTAGAATTCCAATGTATCTCATGTGGCTCCCGCATGAACCTGGAGACTGTGCCAATTGCATAGGAGAGGTCCAGTCTGGAGTGTGTGAGATACAACAAGATTCCCACTAGCTGTCTATATAGTGTGTTGTCAACTAGTGGAGTGTCCCTGCCATCCTTAAGTTTGATTCCTGTTAGGAAAGGAGTCAGGGAAGAATTGTAGTTTGTCATGTGAATTATCTCAAGGAGATATCATGCATACTTTCCCTGATATGGTTTGATGTTTGATGCATCCTGACTGATCTCAATTCCAAGAAAGAAATGTAGTGGGCCCATTGTTGATTATTAAAATCGCAACGATGAATACTTCCCGCAAAGGATTTCTAAGCTCTATTATTTATTTATGATAATAATAATTAACTAGTAGGTGGGACCCCCTTGTAGACTAGGGGCGATATGATGGATTTGTTACACTTATAGGTTTGTTGTTGTTATAATGATGCCTACACAGTATTCTACAGTTGATGATGTAGTCTTGGTTTCATTCGTTGTGACAACATGGTTGGTTGATGTATTATTGCTAAATGTTATTGATGGTTACTCACACTACAGGGAAGTGCTATGGATATCAGAATTATGTTATTTTACAGGTTCTATGTTATGAATTAACATCGATTAAAATCCTTATACATATTTTATGTTAAAGGATGAGATTGGAGCTCAAAACAAAAAGGGAAAAAACTATGGTTAAATCCTAAGGCTATGGAAAAAAGATTGTATTTAAACCTTGCATGTATATATAATAGTGACAAATGGGAAGTGATGGACCTAGATTCTATACTATGCATTTTTGGTTAAATAATTATATGGGAAGCACATATGGTTATTATTAAAGTTGTGACATGTTTCGGGTGGCGCACTATACAAAGGATATGGCATTGAATTTATGCAATGGATATGTTTTTTAATTTAATGGTTGATATTATGGTAATGGGTTGGTTAGTACATTGATTTGAATAGGGTCATATGAGGAAGCGACGTGCATTTACTGCACATCACTCCAAACCACCATCGCGCTCGTCACCCTAGCCATAGTTGTAGTTTGCTCTGTTGGTTGTGGGAGCCCCATGATTTTAGGTTTTGAAGGGGAAAACGTAGGCCAACTCTTCCTTGAAGTGATTTTTTTTCGAGGTATCGCTCTTTGATTTCCATCCATGATGGTCTCTCTGTATTATGGATCAATTTGTTGGCTCAGGATTCCATGAGTTCTGTGTTTTTCTTGAGTTTTCCACTGGGTATCAATGTGGTGTTTATGGTGTTCTCTGTGATTACTATGGAATGTTGCCATTTTAAAATAAAATGGCAGTCATCTTGGGGTTTATTCTAGTTATCTGTGAAAAATGATGACAATGGTGCAACAAACTCTGATTTTTTTTTTATTCGCGCAAGTTTTACCACTAGCCTGGGTCAGTGGTTGTCGCCCCTTTTTCGTCTCGATCTTTGTTGTGATTATTTCTCCAGGTTGCAATGCAACTGTCGAAAGTGGTATTGTTCTTTCTCTATTTGGATGAGCCTCAACCATTGTTTGTTATGAATTTTTCTTTACTATCACTATCGTCGAAAGTATTTCACAGTCCAATCTTTATATTGCCTAGAAATTTATATTGAGCGGCCACGAGTCGTGCTCTGGAATTCTTTCCAAAAGTGTTTTAAGAATTCGCTCCTCTCATCTCTATTGTAGTGGCTGAATGATGTGTTGGTAAGCCTCACTGTCAAATTTGTTTAGAAGGTTATAGACCTCTTTGGTGTTTGGAAGAGGCACGGTCTCTATGTGTCTTCGATGATTCTTCCTTTTTTAAACCAACCCTCGTTTCCTCTCTACATTAAAGTTTTAAAAGGAATCTACATGTGCTTGGTTTTTTGAGTTCGAATTGTTTCTATTTCTACTCAGACACTTTTTAGCTCTGTCAATATTTTGGGGTTATAAGTTAAAAGACTGTGGTGATTAAAAAAAAAGAGCACGGGCTCTCTGTTCTTCCAAGATTATACTTGATTACCTGTGGTTACTTCTCGGTGGTAAATTATTTTAGGGAATTAAAAGGATTACGATATCTCTGTGTTTTCAAATTTTAAACAAACTCTCAAGAACCTGACTTGGCTTTATTAAGCCTGACTTGTTTCTATTTCCCCTTAGGCACCTTTTGGTTCTGTCAATATTTTGGTTTACCAATTAAATGACTGTGGTAATTAAAGAAAAAAAAAACACGGGCTCTCTGGCTTCAGAGACCATCTCTTGATCAAGTCTTTGTATTTACTCTCTGTAATACAATTGTTTATAAGGAGGGAATGAGATATCTACAACCCCAATTACTTTCAATATGGTTGAATTATGGTTGTTCCATCCGTTGTTGTGCCAAAACCTATCATGATTATGGTCCTGTCAAGTTAAGGGAGACACTTGTGTGTCGATATGGTTCTGTTCTCTTCGCGCATTATATGGATCTATCTTTTGTTGATCATTTATTTTGAAGGAAGTCTGTACATATTTTAAAAACACAGATCTCAGGCTCAAAGCTACATGTTTTTGGTTATTGTCGAATCAAGATTGGTGTCGATTATATTTTTGTTGACCCGTGTGTGATTAAATCGGGCCCGATTTTTGTTTAGATGATAATGGACTGTGTCAGTCAGTATTGGAAGTCGAATGTTGGTTATTAATGTTGGGTCTATTATTATTTGATTTCAAGAATTGAACATTGTATATGGATAATTAGAATCAATGTGCATATTATGTTTGTTTTAAAAGGAAAGGATCAACATTAGAGTATACATGACTGTGGATCAAATGGTTATGATGTTACTGTGGAATTGGAAATGATATTTGCATAGTTATTGTATAGGATGCATAGATTGATATAATTGAAGAATTCTGGGTAATTAAATTTTTTCTTTTATTAAAGACAACATGCATTATGTCTTCAATTAAAGAACAATTAAATGATTTTGGTTTTAAAAGAGGTTGCTTTTTGGATTGTGATTGGAACAGAGTTAAGGTATTTATTTGATTTAATTTATTTTTATGAACAATATCCATATTATTCCCTCTCACATTCTCACGTTTTCGCTCATTATAACCCCCTCAYGATCCCAAATTCATTTTTACRCGYCCYRTTCAATAAAATAAAATMAAAAATCTRTATGACACTAGTAAAASATGACATAGAAATAGATGGAAGATGATATATTTTGGTATTGTTTGCACAGTCAGTTATTTAATAAATTTTTTGAGCAGTACTTGTTTTCTTACTCCCTATCATGATATCACTTTTTCGCTCATTACAATCCCCCCAAATATCCCATGAACCCTCTTTCACCCCCTGCTCATTGGGAAATTATTAAATATTTTTTATGGATTGGATTGCATGGGACTTATGTTAATTTATGAGCCAAACTTTGTTTCATATAAAGAGAATGTCATGTATGGTCTATTAAGGGCTAGTTGCTAATAAATTGCAAACAAGATGAGTTTCTTCAGTGGAGGAAGTCATGGAAGAAACAATAGGGGAAGAGGTAACTGGAACAAAGGGCCTAGAAGGCTGTTGGCAGCCAATTCACATTTTTTTTATGGTTTTATAAGCTGCCTACACCTATGTTTTGCAAAAATCAATTTTTTGTCGCAATTCTCAAATAAACGACATTTTCATTTTGTGCGACATTTGCACTTTTGCCTTCGTTGTGTTTTCACGACTGTAAGCATGAAAACTTTGTCTTTTGAAGTCATATTTCGATCATTATCTGAACTGTCACTATCTCTTTGGTTGATATGCCTATTGCGCTTACCTTTTAATCATCATTTTACAGTTGGCAAGACTCTTTGATCGATACTCATGCTTTGATAGATTGGGCAATTTGGTTTTATTGAGTTTGTAAGGCATTTAGCTTTTGGGCTTGCATTTTATTTGACCTACTTGATCTTTGGTTTCATGAAAATACATGGGTGTTATGATTAAATATTTTATATCTTTTATATGATACCTATGTTTGTGTTGTCATAACTATTGGTTTGTTGATCATATGAATTGGCACATTGGTTAAGTGATTGATATGAGTTGTTACAATACATTGGCGCATAATTGATTTTGGTTTCAATTTATATGTCGGATGTTTAAAACTATGGTTTGCGTGCATTATACACTTACCATTGTTTCATTGGTTGGGCAATTGACATTAGTGTTAAACTATGCTATAGTGGGTATAACAGCTATGAATGCCGGCAGTGGTACTATTGATCATAATTGTTATGCATGGCAGTGAATAACTCCACCACCTTCGCACGATGGCATTTATGCCTACCCTTTATCACCTTTCACTCCTGTTAGCTCAGGCAACTCTACTCCTGTGTGTGTGTTGTGATACAAACCCTCGGCTTACCATGTGCTCGGTTCCATGGCACCAGTCGTTCGGATCGAACCAAACGACAACCAATCCCTGTTAATGTTTGACAATGCTCGCAAAGATTTGGAGGACAACGGATGGCTTACCTTCGTGAAACGATTTGAGGGTTTTAATCTCTGTGTAGCATGACAGTTTGCCATGACCTTCGATGGCTGTAGAGCCAAGGTAGGTGACATACAATTAGAAATTGATGAGAAATTTATCAGTTCTGCCACAGGGTTACCTGTTACAGGCCAGCGTTGGTTCAAAAATTGTAAGGTCGAGGAGGTTCCTTGGACACTGTTGTTTCTCTCGCGCAAAGTCACCTCTTCTGACAGAGGTATGCCCATCTCTGCACTCAAACCACAATGGCACGATACTTTGATGGTAATCAAATAGTTCGTGACCTGTGAAGGTCGATACGGACTTGTGTTTCTCTACCACCTGTGTTTGCTTATGAATTTTATGGGATATTCGTTGAATTTTCCCTTTTACTTTCATCGTAGCCTATATAAAATGTTGAAAAGATTCAAAAGGCAGAAGGCTGACAGCAGCCTGTTCCACCATGGTCTTATCAAAATTATCATTGTTTATCATTTAAGTTTGCATGGTGATAATTGGAGAACTTTCGTTGCTCGGAATGGTTTTGAGGATCTGAACCCTATACAGGTTGACAAACCTATGGTGAGTGAAGTCAAGGTTGTACCCCCGGTGCCCTTCCATATCCTATTGCCTGCTCCTAAGCCTTCGGCCTACCCGCCTATCGACTTACCCGATGCTGTAACTAAGAGTGAAGAGGATATTAAAAAGCCCGTGAGCAAAAAGCCCAAGGCAAACCCTAGTGCTAACGCTAAGGGTAAAAAGAATGCTCGCTTGATTTCACAGATGGCCAGGAACAAGCCTAAACCCTCTGCCGAGTCAAAACCTATAGTTCTGAGCGAGGATTCTGATTCTGACATTGAACTTTTTTTAGCCGATGAGTATCCTTACTCGCAGGGTTTATGCCCTGAACCACCATACGATTTCGTGACAAACCTTCCCCCCTGCCTAAAGAACAACCCTAGCTACCTTGGTATTAAATTGCCTCGTGAAAACCTCAACCACATGTCCAAACCCTCGCCTGCTCTTTCAAAACCCACACAGTCACCCTGTGACCAGTGCGATTTATGGTTAGAGCGATACTATATTGATGTTCCCATACTTCAATCAAAAATTCAATCGTTGGAAGATCAAATTGCAGTGCTAACCAATCATAGAGCCAAGCTCCAAGCAGCTGATAAGAAGCAGAAGACAATAGGTTCCATCCTCTTCAAAAACGTTAAATCAGCCACAGCCATTGTCAACTCTAAATTGGCATAATCAAGCTATTTCGTCACTGTACAGGTGAATTCGAATTGCATGGGATTTGATGGATAGTCTAGAGGATATTTGGATGTTTTACTTTTATTTTAGTTTCCTAGTTTGTTTAACTTTGGGATATCTTCCCAGATTTTATGTAAACAGTTTTATAACTTCCACAGAGAGGTTTTACCCTGTGGAAAACCTTTAAATACTTATTATTTTGTGTAATAAGGATCATCCTCTCTTGTGGGAGAACCAGGATTATGGATATCTAATACAGACTGAGACAGAAGTTGATGTTCTGCTACAACTTTCGCTTTCATAATATCAATCTTTTGTTTCATGTTCATGTTATCAAATTTGCATTTGATTAATGACTACTTTAGCTATCTTAGTCTCTTGCAAAGTGATATGATTTAATTAATTTGATCCATATCTGATTTCTTCCAGTATTTAAAAAACACAGCAATTACTTGATTCAGTTTATGAATGAAAGATTTCTCTTCTTCATCAATTGAATTATTTAGTATAAGTCTTTGCATATGGATTTATCTAATTGTGGAGATTTATAAATCATATGATTGTTGTGATTTTTATGTCTTGTTTTTCCTGTAAACAAACTTAAAGAGCACTGCAGCTATCGTTTATGAGAAGCTTCTGGATTATTCGGTGCGAGTTTCCTTCCTCCGATCTGCTAGAACAGTCATCATACATAGGGCAAATCTGGAGCGTTTCTCTAGGTTAGTTTGTGATTTATTTTCGTTAATTTGTTTAAGATAATTTAAGTAGTTTGATTAGATATATTTGTAGCTTAGATTAGTAATTTAGTGTAGTGAGTTTTCTGTTTTATTTCTGTTCATAAAAGTTATAAAATCAACAAAAACATCTTTTACTGTCTTAGGGCAGAATGTAAATGATTTTTTCAAGTTTTAATTAAATCTGTAAATTGTGGATATTGTACATTTTGTGAATAAGTTATATTGCAGTTAGTAGTTAGATAGTTAGTAGTTTGTATATATAGTTAGTTAGATTAGTTTAGTTTGTTTTAATAATTAGTTTTAGTTTAGTTTGTTTTATTTAGTTTTAGTTAGAATAGTTAGATTAGTTTAGTTTGCTTTATTAATTAGTTTTAGTTTAGTTTGTTTTAGTTAGTTTGTTTTAGTTAGATTAGTTTATTAGTTTGTTTTATTTGTTTTTAGTTAGATTAGTTATTGTAGATTAGTTTTCTTTTGTTTTCTTAGGACCTTAGATCGGCTAATGGAGCCGCTAAACCCGTCAGGGTGGTTCATCCCAAACGGATTGGGTTATTAGACAACCCTGGACCGGTTCCACTCTCTCAGTTGATGGACGGTCGATTTTTCTCGTCAACCAAGGCCGAGATTCTTAATTGATTTCGATGTCGATCCTCAGAAGTTGAACCAAATTTTAAAAAATGGGTTTTTCAATTAGATTGCGAAAGGGATCATTCAACCTAGACTATAGAGGCCTCCCTTCCAACCCCAAAATATTCCTGGTATCCTTGTGCCTCCTAATGTATCTATGCAACCAAAAGTTCCTGATAATTATGGATGGCGGGAGATTGTTCATCCAAGAGTATCCCACCATCGTGGCTAGCCCAACTTGTCATTTCCTTGTCCTCCTCCACCTCTAAACCCAAATGTTCAAATTTCCCCTGCACACTCACCTGTACAGTCCTCCCATGCAAGAAAATGACTCAAAACCGAGGTTTCCCATGTGAAATACAATGGTAAAGTTGTTGATTCCCCCTCATCTCCTTCAAGTGACTCAACAAAGTCAGTGTCCTACCATATGCACTTGAGGGGCGATTGCTCCCATGTTATCAGTGAGATTAAGCCTCAAGGTTCCACCCAACCTAAGGTTAATTCATAGAGGTCCAAAGAGGACAACAGTGACAAGAGAAGAATTGCCTCTCAAAGGGGAAAATATGGATTTTGATTTATGTGTTATAATTGACTTGTTGAGGACAATAGACTGCAGAAAGTTTTGGACAACAAACTATTTTGGGGGATATTGTGGATATTCACATGTTTTGGATACAATTTGAAATATTTCTGATATTTAAATTTCAAATTGTGCAAATAATTATGGGAGCCACAAGGAGGCATGCATTTAATTGGTTGTCTAATTATGTTTATTTTTGTTAAGAAATAAAAAGGGGTCAAAAGGGGTCCCACCTACTAAGTTATTATTTAATAAAAAGACCTTAATTATTATTATTATTATTACTTCCCCTAAACTAAAATTAGTTAAGTTTAACTAAATTAACTAAATGAGGTAGTTGAACTACTTCAACTAATTTGGAATGCATAAAATCCAAATGAGAAGGAATAACAAGGGGAGAATAGAAGGAAAAAGAAGTACTAAGGTTTTCTTTTGAGTTTTATTGAGATAGTTCAATTTTCATTCATTCTTCGGTTCATTAAAGGCCTAATTCACTTTTTGACAGCAGGGTACTATTGTAGACAACAAGGTTCAAAGCTGAACCATATCATTCAGATGCTTGTTTCAGAGGTGTTGATCTATCTTTGATAGTCTGTGTATACTTGTCTGTTTATGAATTGAGTTTCATGGCTGATAAAGGATATTGTGCAGAGTCAAGTGGGAATCAGTCTGTGGCAAGATGATCCATATTTTAAAGTTCATTTTTTACTTATTGTCAGAGTCCTTTTGTATAGTTTTCATCTGGGATATCTAAGTTTGACCTTGGTCCATTCCCTCACAGGGATTTTTGTATAGATAAAGACAATTTTTATTTCTTGGAATGAAATAAAGTGATTTCTATTCTGTCTCATTTGTGTCAATTTGTGACTTAGTTACTTTTGATTTTGATCTCCACATTTATTTTCCACAATCTGTGTATGTTCAAAAAATTATATAAAAATTATATATTTTGCAACAATCTTTTCATTTAAAAAATCAGCCTAAGCTCTTGTAATTAATACTTGCGGACTTGTAAATACATTTTGAGGCTATAAAACATAGGGTAATATTCCCAACTATATTTCCTTAGCCAAGCAAGATTCGAAAATGCTTGAGTAAGATAATTCATATATTTTCCTCAACATTTATT
>JASDQU010104048.1:458001-475232 GCA_032191745.1 Picea mariana
ATTCCAATATTGAGCCCAATCTTAAAGATCAAACTGACATTTCTTTAACCTTATTTAATACCATCTTAGAGACTTATAATACCTAGTTTGAGCTTGAACGCTCGTGGGTAGTGATTGAACAAGACATAAGTGTCTAAGAACATTGGAAAGCTAGGAAAATACAGCCTAGGAATCAACCATAGCTTTCTTTTTCCTACAGTTTTGATCTTCTTTTCTTGTCCTTAAACCCTCACATCTATAGGATAAGAAGAGGTTTGTCACTTGAGATCAACCCTATTGCTAAAATAGGAATAAGAAACATTGTTTTGTCAGCCCAACAAAGTAATCTAAGGAGAAATTTGTCTGATTCAACTAGTTCATCTTTCTCTCCCTTATCTATCATTCACAAGATGACATCTAGTGGTGGATCTAGTGGCACTGGAGGTGCTTCTTCATCTCAACCTTCAACCTTGTCAGTGATTGGTAGCTTATATAGTCACCAAGTCCTTGTTCAATATACTAAAAATCCCGCCAAGGTCATTAAAAAGTATGGGATCTTTTAGTTTGAAGAAGATGCTACAAACACTCTGTGGCATGTTACCTCTCCTCTTAACCTAACACCTGCTACTCATCCACTTCCTAAATTCAAATATCATCTCCCTAGGTTTGCAGGGAATAACACAATCACTATGAATGAACACTTGGTGGCATTTTCTAATGTCGGTCACAACATAGGAGCCAATGACAATGACACTTGTATGCACTTATTTTTTAATTCCCTTGAAGGGAAGACAACTGCCGATTTATTTGATCTTCCTTCCAATATTATTTCCACTTGGGAGGAATTGTTTTATTGGTTCAAGTCTACCTATGGGGAGTCCAAGAGGCCAACCAAGTATTTATGGGAGTACAATAACATTTCTTATAAATACGGTGAGACTATCAAGTCTTTCAACTTGCGTTTCACCAAATTATATAACCAAATTCCTGAACTCATTCACCCTCAGAACCAATCTGCTTTTATGCATTAGTATAATGATCTACATTCCCCTTACCATCATAGGATTGAAGAAAAATCCATTGGAAACTTGGTTCTGATCTGCATACTTGTTTAGAGTATGAAGAACAACTTGAAAGAACAGGTCTTCCCAAGGGAGACTCAGTTAAACAGACGGACATGTCTGCCCTCTTACAACTTGTACAATACATGAACAATCGAATGATAATGTATGAGCGGAAGGGAAATGTCCCTTCACTTACCCCTGGGGCCTCATCTTCTTCTTCACCACCCTTTAGGAATCCTAATGAAAACAATTTTCAACCTAATGCCATCATGCCTCACAGTTGGTGTAACTTTTATGAGGAACACCATGAGGAAAGTACTTGTGAGGTAAAGAAGAGTGCCAGAGATAAAATGTTTGGTAAAATGCCTAAAAATACTATTGTTGTTCTAGATTTTGCAGAACCAGAGGATGTTATGATCATAAATACTATGAATAAATCCTATGCTCTAAAAGTTAAATATGATCCTCCTCACAATTATTCTAGCCCAAGCTCATCTTCACCAACTGCTACTATACAGGTTTCTAAAACTCAGGACAGTCAAGGAACTTCCTTCCCTCTTCCCTCTTCCAAATACAACATTATCAATCAATTGGCCAATATTAAAGTTGATGCTACCCTCCTAGACATGGTTGTCGTCCCTGAGCAACAAAATCATATGAAAAATTTCATGGAAGGAAAAGGTTCCATTGTAGACAACCTCTCTGAAGAGGTAGATTAAGAGGATTCAACTATAAATAAAGTAGGTGTACATAATTTCAGACACCCTGTAAAAAACCCCCCGTTTTTATTTCTGTAAATATTATGGACAAAATAGCCCATTGTTGTCTAATTGAATATGGTTCGGGCCCAAGTGTAATGCCGAAGATTATTATGGAAGAGAAAGGCTTGTATTGTACAAATGAAAACGCTAGAAGCATGCTCTCTTATAATAGTTTACAACAATAGACCATAGGTGATATCAATGACGTGACCTTGGTTTTGTGCGCTCTTCATGAAATAATGACAACCCCTAATATTCAGGTAATTGACATGCTAGTGAGTAATTATTCAATCATATTAGGAAGAGACTAGCAAGCTTTGACAGGTGGATACCTATCACTCGACGAGACACACTTATCCATTCCTCGGAATGGTAAAAACATTATAGTCCTAAGGGAGGGAAGAATATCAACTTATATAGAAAGCATCCCACAACCTAATGTAAATTATATTGAGGAGGACCTAGGAGTGTATTCCATCTTTGCAGACGAGGACAACACTACCTTGGAATAAATCAACATAGAGGATGGGATGTGGCATATGCACTTTGATGGTTCATGCTCCAATGAAGGAAATGGAGCTGGAATTATCTTGTACTCTCCTGTGGGTAAAATTCACAACTTTTCCTATAGGTTAGAGTTTGCTTGCACAAACAACGTCCCTAAATTTGAAGCGTTACTTCTAGGCATTGAAAATGCCTATAATTTAGGTTTTGGTCACCTTATAGTTTTTGGGGATTCTAAACTTGTTGTAAATATTGTACGTAAGATATATTCTCCTAGCAACAAGTTAATGAAATGTTACACCCAAACTTCTTGGGAACTTATCTCAAACTTTCTATTGTTGGCAGAGGAGTAGACCTAGGGTTCAACACTTCAACAATGCAGAAACAAAACCCTAACTACCGGCCCTTTCAGCAACACTTGCGGAGCATATGAAGTCTCACCTGAGGTAGAGGTAGGGGGGTTGCAGGAATCAGGTGTCTACAACCAAGCTGGGACACCCATCTGTGATTACAACACTTAGTATAACACTTAGAAAACAATATCCATTAGTTCATGAGTCTCATTCACATCATAGATTAAACCCTTATTACAGATCAACAAAGTAACAATAAAGATCAATCACTTTCAATCACTTAGCACATAGCATTAACTCAGATATAACATTCATTTATATTTAATACCATTAAGCAACAATCATCAGATGCATTCATCATACATTATAACAACAACACTAAGAAAATAAACAACATAATCCAAATCGCACAAAGAACATCAAGACACAGGATATACGTGGTTCACCCCAGTGTGGGGCTACGTCCACCAACTTATTCTTCTTATTTATTAGTCTTCAATCTTCTTAAATTCAGTCTCTCCTGTGCACAAAGCCAAACTCCACAGAGGATAGGAGATATGCGTGTTGCGCACCAGATCCTCCTTCCCAAAATCAGGTCAAGGCACATAGCCAACTCCTTAGTAGCACATATCCTTACTTTACACTATCTGTCTGCACAAAGCAACTTACAACCTCTTTCACTAAGCCAACATTAACACTTACAACATATTGTGCACATAGACAACCATCCATTCTATGCTTCTTACATTGCTTAACTACTTATTTATACATTTACAAAAAGGCCTAAACACAGGTAAACCCATGGGCTGAAATCCCATAACTCGTTACATAAACCCTAGTAAACTCTTTGCTAGGTCCACAAGACACAAAATAGGTGAGATCTAGCGATCTCGTCTTTGCCTGGGCGCTCCATCTTCGACCAGACTTTCAAAGTCCCAAAAATGGTCAAACATGACCAATGTTTCCTCAAAACTTGGTCAAGGGCCAACAGGCCCCCAACACTCACCTGTGACTCGTACCGAGTCACTCAGATTTGGGAAACACTACTTCAAAGGCCTCAATCATATCTCGAGCTACCTCGACTTGTTGCTTCTCCAGAGGTTCCTGCTCGACGAACTCCTAAATCACTTGCTATGCAATGGCCCTTCCAGGCATTGTTCCACTGTTACAACCACTTGTTCTAGTTGTGAGCCTTTTCCTTCAATCTCTTCAAAAATCGTGAAGGCCTTGTCTTGCACCGGTTGTAGTCTATGTGTAAATTCCATGACTCTACTTTGGATGGCAATAATATTTTGCTGGATTGTGCGTTGCTCCTATGATCTCTTCATTCGCTCGACCGCAGTGAGTATCTTCATCCACGCCTACATGATGGATGCCTACTGTTGCGTCTCCTGGATCTGTGCTTCCAGTTTCCTCAGCTTCGGATCTTCTGCGAGGCATTCATAGGTCTATGCACTTTGATCACTCAACTTCTTACATTCTAAGGCGAATACCTTGATCCTTCCAACTGCTCTCTTAGCGGCTTCCTCCCTTTGGTTGCGCACTTCTTGTAGAGTGCTTGACAATACTTGAATCTATAACTCCATTATCCTTTCTTGAAGCTGCTGAATGGCCTCAACGAGCTTCCCCACTTGCATCTCGATTGACTCTGGTTCCTCCTGTTCCAAGCCCATCACAGAACGAAGTGCTTTAGTCACCGCTTCTTTGACTACAGTCTGCTCTGCAAGAAAATGGTATTTTTATTTCTGTATCTTCGCATTGTCCTCCTCAAACATTGCCTAAATTTCATCTTTCTCCTTCTTGTAGGTGGTTACACAAGACTGCGCAACTTGTAGTTTCTCTAAGACCTCCTCCTTTTATTGGTTCAATACTTCTGTAGCATGTTCCTTTTCTTCTTGGACTCACTGAAGCTGAGCCTCTGTTGCATCTTCTAGTCTTTGTAATTGGGCAGGTTCATCCCCCAATTCTGCAATCTTCAACAAAGAAGGTGCAGTAGGTACTGGGCGAAAAAAGTGGTCCCGACGCAACTTCCGACGGGTTAAATAAGAAAGCATCATAACATATTCCTCTAATGGGAAGGAATGTGTCCATAAATGAGAATATGTCCATTATGGCATGGTCGCAACGATCCATTTTCTCATAAATGCATGGTGCAGACCCCCAAACCCTCAGGTCCAAGGTCCACGTAGGATCATTCTAATCTTCCCTTTGAGTCTGATTGACTCTTTTGGTTTCCCCTCAGGAAATACCCTTCACACACAACAGTGTATCCACAGGTCCTTATGGGTGTGCCTGCATGATCAAACATGAAGCATCAACACAAATCTCCTAACCTGAAATAGGATCATGCCCTTCGCAACTTTGGGACTTCAATTTTCATGATTTTGTGATTCCTGATGTCAAGGGTTCTTATCTCTACAACCCCCAAAACCCGAATTTCCGAAATTCAGTGCACTCGACAAAGGTTGACTTTTCAATGGGCTTCTCACTTCATTGGGATTTCAGACTTCGTGATTTCATGAATCCAAATGCAAGGCTCTCCATCCTTCGACCTCCGAACCTCGAAATGGTCCACAAGGTTTGACTCCGCCAAATTGCCTTAGACACACCACTTATCATCCTTGCAATTTTCTACCTTTGACGTAGACTCCTTCCATGTGTCACTCTTCCCATATTTTTAGGACTTTCACTCCCAAAGTGTTGTCTCCTTCGTCTCCCAACACCCGAAGTGCCAAAATCCTAAAACTCTAATCCAACTCTTGTCGCAACTCGTGATTTCGAGACTTTCATTTCACTATTCTCAACTCCTTGTCGTTAGGATCCACGAAATGCCGAAATGATCTGACGGCTTGTGCAAATAAATATCAATGGTCCATGTTGATTCTGGATCCTAGAGTGGTAAGCTCACCTGCCTCTAACCACCCTGGGACTTCCCAGGATCCTACGGTACTCGTGATTTTGGGAATTCTCCACAGAGAATTTCGATCGCTAGTTGCTCCTTGATAACTCCTGTGAAATAAACCAAGGTTCTTCCACTGGGATTTAACTTTTCCAAAGAGACTTTGCTTCATCTCCCTTTTGTTTATCTCAAAGACACTAACCCTCCTGAGATTTACTTGCAAACTTGAGTCTTCAAGAAGACTCTTGTGCTCACTCCTTGCGGCAATCCCTCAAATACTCTTGAGTATTTGAATTCTCTCGACTCTGTGCACTTCTCTGCAATAGTAGTCCTTCAATTCACCCTTTAGTTGATAAGTTCTGAGCTTTCAACTAGCCTGCGCACACCTTGCATGGCTTCTGTGCCTCACTTGCACTCTTGTGGAAATGAGAACAACGGTATCTCTCCTGAGATTTCAGAGATAAACTTTGAATCTCTGTCAACGCACTCCTTGTGGACGATTTCACTGCACTCCTTGCAGGAACTTCTCACTCAGGAAGAGAAACAATTGAAACTCATTCTCTCTCTCTCTCTCTCTCAGACTTTCTGGAATCCTCTTCCCATTTGTATTCTTATTCTCTCTTGGTGTAAGGACTTTACACTGCTGATGTGTTCTTACATATTATAAGGTTAATGTCCCTTCTCTTACTATATCTTGGGTGGCTATACTTCTTTCCTGCACGAACAAGTTCTTTAATCCTTCCTGCATTCTTTCAACTTCGACAACTAATTCTATTTCCCTCTTTTGCTTCGAATTATCCTCTTGTTATTCTATTAGTTTCTCTATTTTTATGGTTATGAAGTCCCTTAGTTCTTTCTTTTTCTATTTTGTAGCTTCTTCCTCTATTTTCCTTCTGATATTCTCCTTCTCAATCCAAGTCTTTCCTAATAAAAGTGGAAAAGGGGCACTGTTCTCAACAAATTTAATGACTTAAAATTCTTCTTTAGTCGATGTTTCATGAGCAATCATAGGTATATTAATAACTCTTCCACATAGGGTTATCATCTTTCCTTTAAACAAGCCTATCCTTCCCAATGAAGGTATCATAACATGCCTTCCCAAATTTTCCCAAGAGATTTCTGGCATAATATTCATGTGTGTTTCTTCATGCAATATACAGTCAATGTCGAAGCCTTCTATTCTTGTAACTATGCGTTGTTTTTCTTTTAGGATCTCTGGTAAACTGATGCCTCTGTGATCATCCATTACTTCCTTTAACTGTACTAACATAGTCTAAGCTTTCTATGATTCTTTCTCTTTATGATTATCTAACATTCTCTTAGCCTCTTGACTTTATTTAGAGTTTTCTTGTCTCATGTTCATATTTTCAACTTTAGCAATCATTATTGGACAATCCTCAACCTTATGACCAATAACTTTACAATAAATACAAATAGGACCTATACCAGGGCATTATTTAGCAAGATGTCTTGGTCTTCTGCAATTATAACACAGTGTCAATCCTCTCTTTCTTTTAAACGATCCCCAGCCTCTCCTGTACTGCACACTGGGATCACAGTGCTGGACTTGAAATCTGCACAAATTCTTTCTAGGTTCCTGCATCCACTTATTAGTCCAAAAATTCTTTCTATGCATAGGAACAACATATCTTTCTCTATTTCTATCAAATTTATTCAGATCAAATCTTTCTTCTAACTGTGCTCTACCATTCAAACTAGGACAAAACCTATCAAACATACCTAGATTCATTCTTTTGAAGAAAACATTTCCACTTATCTTACCCTTGCTATAGTAGAAAGCTTTAATATCTTACCTCTTTTCTTCAGATCATGTTTCTTTCTTAGCACGGAGCTTCACAAGTCAATTAGAATACTACGCACTACAACAACAGATCTATGCACAGAGATTTCTTTTTTCTTCAGTTCCCAACAATCATAGTTTCACATCTCGACAACATAACTACTTTTTGGTAGAGGGGCAGACCCAAGGTTCAATGCTTCAACAACACACCAACAAAACCCTAACTACCGGGCCCTTTCAGCAACACCTGCGAAGAAGATGAAGTCTCATTGGAGGTATAGGTAGGGGGTTGAAAAACTCAGGTTTCTACAACCAAGATGGGACACTGATCTATGATTACAACACTTAGTAGAGCACTTAGACAACAATATGCATTAGTTCATGAGTCTCATTCATATCGCAGATTAAACCCTTATTACAGATCAATGCAGTAACAATAAAGATCAATCACTTTCAATCACTTAGCACATAGAATTAGCTCAGATCTAACATTCATTTATCTTTAATACCATTAAGAAACAATCATCATATGCATTCATCATACATTATAACAACAAAAATAAGAAAATAAACAACATAATCCACATCGCACAAAGCACATCAAGACACAAGATATACGCAGTTCACCCTAGTGTGGGGCTACGCCCACCAACTTTCCACCAACTTCTTCTTATTATTTATTAGTCTTCAATCTTCTTACATTCAGTCACTCCTGTGCACAAATCCACAGAGCCAAACTCCGCAGAGGATAGTAGATCTGCGCACTGTGCACTAGATCCTCCTTTCCAAAATTAGGTCAAGGCACAGAGCCAACTCCTTAGTAGCATAGAGCCTTACTTTACACAGTCTGTCTGCACAAATCAACTTACAACCTCTTGCACTAAGGATACATTAACACTTACAACATATTGTTCACATAGCCAACCATCCATTCCATGCTTCTTACATCACTTAGCTACTTATTTATACATTTACAAAAAGGCCTAAACATGGGTAAACCCATGGGTCGACATCCCATAACCCATTACATAAACCCTAGTAAACCCTTTGCTAGGTCTACAAGCCCGCAAAATAGGTGAGATCCCGTGATCTCGGCTCCACCTGGGTGCTCCATCTTCAACCAGCCTGTCGAAGTCCCAAAAGTGGTCAAACACGACCAATGTTTCCTCAAAACTTGGTCAAGGGAAAACAACTATATTTAAACATCACTCATGTTAAAAGGGAATTGAACTCAATGGATGACAGGTTAGTTGTTTTTGAAGCCTTTCCTACTCGAAAAATTCTGCCACAAAGACCTTATTGCAGCTTTCAATGTTTTTATTGTCCACATATCCCTGACAATGTAGAGTCATGGCGGGTCTTCCCTAGTGATGAGAGCATCTATTATTTCATACAAAATGAACCTTATAAGCCTAAGGAAATTATATCAATGGAAGATAAAAAAACTCCGAAGGGATTGACTCCTCTAGAAAGTTCATTTTCATTAAGTGATGTAGGCAACAAAGAAAAACATAAATAAGAGGATTCGAAAAGGAAAGTGGGTGAAACAATTTCCTTGAACATTGGGACACCCAACTATCCAAAGCATGTTAAGATAGGTTCCCAATTTTCTGATGAAGAAAAAATGAAGCTCACTGAGTTGCTTGGTGAATTTCAATATGTTTTTGCTTGGTCTTATAAGGATCTTCGTGGTTTTGATCCTGATCTTATACAACATGTCATTCCTATCAAGGAGGGAATTAAAAAGGTTAGGCAGAAAAAAAGACCCATTAACCCTGCACTGGAAGAAACTATTAGAAAGGAGTTGCAAAAACTCTTGAAGGCTGGGATAATTTTCATTGTTAAGTATTCTGAGTGGATTTCTAATTTGGTTCCTGTTCGGAAAGCAACTGGTCAGATTAGATTATCCATTGATTTTCGTGCATTAAATAGGGCTAGTATAAAAGACCATTTCCCTCTCCCTAATATGGAAATGATTTTGCAGCAAGTTGTAGGGTCACAAATGATGTCCTTACATTGCGGTTTTTCTGGTTACAATCAGATCAAGGTAAAAGGGACAGATAAATATAAAACCACTTTTATTACATGTTGAGGCACTTTTTCTTATGAACGTATGCCTTTTGGATTGTCTAATGCATGTGCCACTTTCCAAAGAGCTATGCAAATAGATTTTGACAATTTGATTGACAAAACTATCCAGATTTATCTTGATGGCTTAACTGTGTATTGTAAAAACCGATCCTATCATTTTAGTCATTTTAGAAATATTCTCATGCGATGCAGGAAATTCGTCATTTCTTTAAATCCTTCTAAGTCTATCTTCGGTGTTACCAAGGGAAAGCTCATTGGGAACATTGTCTATGATTCAAGAATAAGCATAGATCCCTAAAGGATTGTTTCTATCCTAAATATTCCTGCTCCTACTTCCAAAAAGGAGGTTCAAGCCTTTATTGGTGTTATCAACTTTGTCTGTAGGTTTGTTCTTGATTTTGGTGTAATGGTCACACCAATTCACAATCTTCTTAATTAAGATCAATCCTTTTCTTGGACGAATAACATCTAAAATGCTTTTGTAGGGATCAAGAAGGAAATCAGTTCTACACCGGTTTTGGCGAAGCCAAATTTTGAGAAAGAATTTATGATATATACTAATTCGATAGAGGAAGCAATTTTTCCTATCCTCATGCAATATGATGACCAAGTTAATGAAAAACTAGTAGCTTACATGAGTCAAATCTTGTCAGACGATGAGTTCAAATATTATTATATTGAAAAACATGCTTTCGCTCTTATTAAAGCTGTTGAAAAATTTATCCACTTCATCTTAGATAAGCACATGCTGGTAAAAGTCCCTTTACTTACTTTCAAGTTTTTACTCTTGTCAATGTTTCATGGAAACCTACACAGGAGATCTAGCTAAAGCATACACAAACAAATATTATCAAGAAAAGGAAGAGAGATACACAATGAAGAATGAGAATCAATGCATATTATGATCTAATCAATGAGTGAGTGATCTTCACTCATATAGGCAATGAAATCCTATAATTAGGAATGCATGCATAATAGTGATAGTCTAATATTAGAAATTCTAAAATAGAACTAGTCAGTTAACTCCTAGTGAACTAGTGTTACTCCCACTAAACTAGTGTGCCGAAAATAGAAATTTATCCAACTTCATTTTGCCACTTCAACTTAGGTAAGCACATGCTGGTAAAAGTCCCTTTACCTGCTAGCAAGTTTTTACTCTCACATACTTATCTTTCAAGGAAGCTTGCACATTGACTTGACAAGATCTAGGAGCATGATATAACCATCATGACTTCTAAAACTATTAAGGGACGTGAATTAGCCCTTCACTTAGCTCAACATGCTGAAACAAGTGAATAAATTGATGAACAAGATAACTCTCTATCAACACTGTTTTACATTGACAATCAAATCCTTCATGTAGCTAAACATACTTGGTATAGATATCTGGTGTATTACTTGCAAAATCAAAGATGTCCAGGTAACTTAGATACCCATCAAAGAATAAGGCTCCTTCTTGAATCTTCTAGATATGTCATTATAGGGGACTTCTTATTTAGGATATTTTCTGATGTTATGTTCGTTGTGTGAACAATGAGGAAAAACATAAATTGTTACAAGAGACTCATGGATCTTCAAATTCTGTTATTCATGAAGGAGGTCACTTTTCTGCTAAAACTACTGTTTTTAAAATTATCATGGAAGGGTACTATTGGCCTTCAATATTTCGTGATTCTTATAATTATTCAAGATCTTTTGACAAGTGCCAGAAGTTTGTTGGGAAAGAATGTCTTTATGCTATGATTTTACAACCTTTCCTCCCTGAATTTCCTTTTTCAAAATGGGGTCTAGACTTTATTGGTCCAATTAATCCTCCATCTTCAACAGTGAAAGTTTTTATCTTGACAACCACTGACTATTTTACGAAATGGACTGAAGTTGTCCCACTTAAGAATTCAAAGGATGATCATGTGATTTATTTTCTTGAGACTAATATTTTTTCCACATTTGGTCTTCCTTTGGAAATTATTACAGACAACGGTCCCACTTTAATTTATGTTAAGCTAACCCAGTTTTTAGCTAAATTGGGGGTTAAACATTTTACCTCATCAGCTTATTATCCCCAAGGAAATGGGCAATCCGAATCTACCAACAAGAATCTGGTTAGAATTATCAAGAGGCTCATTGAATATAAGCCTCTTCAATGGCACACTCTCCTCACTTACAACCTTTGGGCAGATTGCACTACCACCAAGGTGAGCACTGGTTGCACTCCTTTCCAACTTGTTTATGGTCAAGAAGCCATTCTGCCTACCGAGATGGAACTTTCTTCTCTAAGGCTAATGCTACAGGTTGAAGAATTAAATTATTCCGATATCTCTCAAAGAACGAATGCACTTTTGGATTTAGAGGAGCAAAGTACGTTTTCCTTGGATAACATAAAAAGAAGACAACAAACTGTTAAAAGATATTTCAATAAAAGTGCCAAAGGTGTCAAATTTAAGGTTAATGAAAAGGTATTGTTGTGGGATTCAAATCATGCTAATAGGGGAAGTCATTCAAATTTCCAAAAGTTATGGTTGGGTCCTTTTACGATCTCTTATTTCTTGGGCACAAATTCCTATATCCTAAAGGACTTGCAGGATCGATTGTTTTCCTATAGCACCAATGGTTCCCACTTAAAACACTATGTGGAACCAAATTGAAAGTTTAAATGTTGTATGGAATGTTTTCTGTATTATAGTTTGTTTTATTTTCTTTGATTTTACATCATTGTTATTTCATTTCTACTTATTTTAATTCTATTGTTTCATTTCTTCTATTTTGTTTCTTACTATTATGTTTCTTTTATTTCCTTTCTTTTCAAAATAAATGTTGGATCAGTTTTTCCACAATGACGCTATTCTGAAAAGTATTGTTAATCAATAACAGTCAGGTTACACAACTGTGATGATGTTTCCCCTTGAATACATCATTGAAATTGTTATCTTCTTCAACTGTTGTTATATACGATAGTTGGTTTTTATCCCTTTTTTGCTTCCCTTTTCTTCCATCTGCTCCAAGATTCAAAAGAGCACACCAGAATTTTTTTATCCTTGAAGTCAGGAATGATTTCACATGATTAATCAAATGATTATTCATACAAAGATAAACCACCTCACACTTAACACTTTCTATGAGTTATTCCCAAAATCCCAATCATTTTTCCCTTAAACTACTCACTTCCTCCTATCACATAATCATTCTGATGTCTATCTTGTTGATCTGATGTTTACATGGTCTGTGAAACTAGACAATCTGAGTTCTTAATCTGTTGGAAACAAATTTCCCTATGGAGTTGCTATTTTGTTGACGATTAAAATTGCAACGATTTCCCGCAAAGGATTGCTAAGCTCTATTATTTATTTATGATAATAATAATTAACTAGTAGGTGGGACCCCCTTATATAATAGAGGCGATATGATGGATGTGTTATGCTTATAGGTTTTTTGCTATTATAATGATGCCTACACAGTCTTCTACAGTTGATGATGCAGTCTTAGTTTCATTCATTATGACAACATGGTTGGTTGATGTATTATTGCTAAATGATGTTGATGGTTACTTGCAATACAGGGAAATGCTATGGATATAAGAATTATGTTATTTTACAGGTGTTATGTTATGCATTAACATCGATTAAAAATATTATACATATTTTATGTTAAAGGATGAGATTGGAGCTCAAAACAAAAAGGAAAAAAACTATGGTTAAATCCTAAGGGTATGCAAAAAGATTATATTTAAACCTTGAATGTATATATAATAGTGACAAATTGGAAGTGATGGACCTAGATTCTATACTATGCGTTTTGGGTTAAAGCATTATATGGGAACAACATATGGTAATTTTAACATATGGTTATTATTAAATTTGTGACATGTTTCAGGTGGCTCACTATACAAAGGATATGGAATTGAATTTATGAAATGGATACATGTTTGATTTTAATGGTTTGTGTTATGGTAATGGGATGGCTAGTACGTTTAATTGAATAGGTCTAGGTGAGTAAGTGACGTGCATTTACTGCATGTCACTCCAAACCACCCTCGAGCCTGTCACCCTAGCCATAGTTGCATTTTTCTCTGTTGGTTGTGGGAGCTCTGCGATTTCAGGTTTTGAAGGGGAAAACATAGCCAAACTCTTGCTTGAAGCAGTTTTTTCCCAGGTATGGCTCTTTGATTTCCATCCATGATGGTCTCTCTGTATTATGAATCAATTTTTTGGCTCAGAATTGCATGAGTTCTTTGTTTTTCTTGAGCTTTTGACTGGGTATCAATGCGATGTTTATGGTTTTCTTTGTGATTATTGTGGAATGTTGGAATTTTAAAAGAAAATGGCAGTCAACTTGGGGTTTATTTTGGTTGTCTGTGAAAAATGATAACAATGGGGCAACAAGCTCTGAGTTTTTTTATTCATGTGGTTTTTACCACTAGTCTGGGTCAGTTGTTGTCACCCCTTTTTCGTCTCAATCGTTTTTGTGATTCTTTCTCCAGGTTGCAATGCAACTGTCAACAATGGTATTGTTATTGCTCTATTTTGACGAGCCCAAGATATGTTTGTTATGTCTTTTTCTTCACTGTCACTATCGCCGAAAACATTTCACAGTCCAATATTTTTATTGCCTAGAAATTTAAAGGGAGGCATGTGTATGTATTGATTGGCCACGAGTCATTCTCTTGCATTCTTTCCACAAGTGTTTTAAGCATTCACTCCTCTCATCTATATTGTAGTGGTTGAATGATATGTAGGTAAGCCTCACTGTCAAATTTGTTTCGAAGGTTATAGACCTCTTTGGTGTTTGGAAGAGGCACGATCTCTCTGTGTCTTCAAGGATTCTTCCTTGTTTAAACCAACCCTCTTTTCCTCTCTGCAATAAAGTTTTAAAAGGCATCTGCATGTGCCTAGTTTGTTGAGTTCAACTTGTTTCTATTTCTACTCAGGCACTTTTTAGATCTGTCAAGATTTTGGTGTTATAAGTCAAAAGACTATGGTGATTAAAAAAAAAGAGCATGGGATCTTTTTTCTTCCAAGATTATACTTGATTACCTGTGGTTGCTTCTCGGTGGCAACTTCTTTTAGGGAAGTAAAAGTATTACAAGCTCTCCATGTTTTCAAATATTAAAAAAACTCTCAATAACCTGACTTGGTTCTATTGAGACCAACCTGTTTCTATTTCCCCTCAGGCACCTTTTGGTTCTGTCAAGATTTTGGTTTACTAGTTAAATGACTGTGGTAATTTAAAAAAAAAAAAAACCACAGGCTCTCTGACTTCATAGACCATCTCTTGATCGAGTCTCTGTATTTCCTCTTTCTGATAAATTTGTTTATAAGGAGGGAATGGGATATCTACAACCTCGAGGACTTTCAATCTGATTGAATTATGGTTGTTTCATCCGTTGTTGTGCCAAAACCTAGCACAACTATGGTCCTGTCAAGTTAAGGGAGACACATGTGTGTCGATATGGTTTTGTTCTCTTCGTGCATTATATGGCTCTGTCTTTTGTTGAGCATTTATTTTGAAGGAAGTCTGTACATATTTTAAAAACACAGATCTTAGTCTCAAAGCTACTTGTTTTTGGTTATTGTTGAATCAATATTGGTGTCAATTATATTGTTGTTGACCTGCGTGTGATTAAATCAGGCCCGATTTTTGTTTGGATGACAGTGGACTGTGTCATTCAGTATTGGAAGTCGACTATTGGTGATTAATGTTGGGTCTATTGTTATTTTATTTCAAGAATTGAACATTGGATATGGATAATTGGAATCACTGTGCATATTATGTTTGTTTTAAAAGGAAAATATCAACATTAGAGTATACAAGACCATGGCTCAAATGGTTATGATGTTATTGTGGAATTGAAAATGATATTTGCATAGTTATTGTATAGGATGCACATATTGATATAATTGAAGAATTCTGGGTAATTGAATTGTTTCTTTTATTAAAGACAACAAGCATTATGTTTGCAATTAAGGAACAATTAAATGATTTTGGTATTAAAAGACGATGTTTTTTGGATTTTGATTGGAACAGAGTTATGGTTGTTGTTTGATTTAATTTATTTTTATGAATAATATCCATATTATTCCCTCTCATATTATCCCATTTTCTCTCATTATAACCCCCTCGCAATCCCAAATTCATTTTTACACACCCTGTTCAATAAAATAAAATTAAAACTCTGTATGACAGTGGTAAAAGATGACATAGAATTCGATGGCAAATGATATATTTTGGTATTGTTTTCACGGTCAATTATTTAATGAATTGTTGAGAAGTACTCGTGTTCTTACTCCCTTCCATTATATCACTTTTTCACTCATTATAATCGCACCATATATCCCATGAACCCTATTTCACCCCCTTATCATTGGGAAATTATTAAATAATTTTTATGGATTGGATTGCATGGGAATTATGTTAATTTCTGAGCCAAACTTTGTTTCATATAAAGAGAATTTCATGTATGGTTTGTTAAGGGATAGTTTCTAATAAATTTTTGCATGAAGGATGAGTTTATTTAGTGGAGGAATTCATGGAAGAAACAATAGGGGAAGAGGTAACTGGAACAAAGGGCCTAGAAGGCACAGATTCTCAACTCATTTCGATGTCGATCATCAGGAGTTGAACCATATTTTTTCAAGCTGGGTTTTTCAATTGGATTGGGAAAGGGATAATTCAACCTAGACCAGAGAGGCATCCCTTCTAGACCCAAAATATTCTTGGTATCCCTGTGCCTCCCCATGTATCTATGCAACTAGAAGTTCCTGAGAATGATGGATGGAAGGATATTTTTCATATGACAGTCTCCCACCATTTTGGTTGGACCAACTTGTCATTGCCTCCTCCTCTTCCACTTGTAAACCCAAATGTTCAAATTTCCCCTGCACACTCAGCTATTGAGTCCTCCCATGCAAGCAAACGACTCAAAACTGAGGTTCCCCATGTGCAAGACAAAGGTAAAGTTGTTACTTCCCCCTCATCTCCTTCAAGTGACTCATCAAATTCAGTGTCCTCCTGTATGCACTTGAGGGATGATTTACTACATGTTATCAGTGAGATTAAGCCTCAAGGTTCCACCCAACCTAAGGCTAATTGAGAGAAGTCCAAAGGGGACAACAGTGACAAGAGAAGAATTGCCTCTCAAATTGGAAAATATGGATTTTGATTTATGTGTTATAATTGATTTGTTGAGGACAGTAGACTGCATAAATATTTGGACAACAAACTATTTTTTGGGATATTGTGGATATTTACATGTTTTGGATATAATTTGAAATATTTCTGATATTTAAATTTCAAATTGTGGAAATAATTATGGGAGCCACAAGGAGGAATGTGTTTAATTGGTTATCTGATTGTGTTTATTTTTGTTAAGAAATAAAAGGTAGTCACAAGGGGTCCCACCTACTAAGTTATTTTTTAATAAAAAGACCCTTAATTATTATTATTAGTATTACTTCCCCTAAACTAAAATTAGTTAAGTTTAAGTAACTTAACTAAATGAGGTAGTTGAACTACTTCAACTAATTTGGAATGCATAAAATCCAAATGAGAAGGAAGAACAAGAGGAGAATAGAAGGAGAAATAAATACTAAGGTTTTCTCTTGATTTTTATTGAGATAGTTCAATTTTCATTCATTCTTCAGTTCATTAAAGGCCTAATTCTCTTTTTGGCAGCATGGTCCTATTGTAGACAACAAGTTTCAAATCTGAACCATATCATTCAGAGGCTTGTTTTCAGAGGTGTTGATCTATCTTTGATAGTCTATGTATACTTGTCTACTTATG
>JASDQU010104048.1:493119-503464 GCA_032191745.1 Picea mariana
CAAGGCATTGTTGTTTGGTGGTTTCTTCTTTGCACAAACTATGTCGTCGATGCCACTCGTGAATGTGATCAGCGATATGTGTGGCTAAGGTTTGTTTAAAATCAGAGATTAGTTCAAGACCATTGTCATAACAGATTGGTAATTGAAAGAAGGTCAAAAATGATTTTCCCAAAGACTCGAAAGTCGCAAGGGACCCTAATTTTTCATCTACATACTACTTGGCTGATGGGCCAGTGAGTGTGCGTTGAAATAATCGTAGTCAAATGGAATCATCCATAATGCTGTTGGAAGAGCACCATAAGTGGAAAGTCATGACATGGTTGGTAGGGTCATCTCTTGCCTTTCCTTCAAACTTGGGGATGTCTGAAGGTAGCTTGGTAGGCATTACAGGTCGTGTGGGGTCATGCAATATAGGATCATTTGTGAGTTTGCTTAGATCTGGTATGTTGAGAGAAGCCAAATATGGCATCTAGAGTGGTGGTGGAGGGTTAGTTCCAGCCATGGTGTGAGTGTTTTGTGAACCTGACCCTTGAGGGGGACTAGGTGGGTTTGTACTTCCCCCTTGAGAAGAAGTTTGCCTCTCGCTTCCGTGTAAAGGAGAGCAAGTGGATGGTTGACCTTGGGAAGTGGGACCAAGTAAAGTGGAACCAAGAAAATCTGATCCCAAGATAGTGGAACTCACAGGGGTGTGAGAAGGTAAAGCTAATGAGTGGGAAAGGATAGGATCTCCCCCTAGAAGAGGAGAGAGATTTAGCAAGCATCTGGAACGATGGGGATTCTATGGGTCCCCTATGATGTCCGACTAGCTAAGTGGATTGTGTGCAAATGGTGATGAGAGTGAAGTAAATGAACAAGAGCCTTTGTTGTAAGTTTTGAGCTTTCACAATGTAATTCACAATTAGATGTAATCACAAGGGCATCATACATAAAGCAATTGATAAACATACATGTGGATATGTGGTTTTTTTTCCGCGTGGGAGAACAAAGAAAACAAATTCTCATGTCCTAAAAGACGTAACATCCTTCATCTCAAATAGAACTAGACGTTCCAATAGCACTCAACAGTGGGGTCTGAAGCCATCGGAAGAGGAACTAGTGATGGATGAAGTAATCAGTTAGAATGAGGGGTAGAGGCTGCATATCTCGAAAGAGTTGGTGATATTTCCCAATAGCCACACAAAATCCAATCAAGGTACAATTGCATCCCACAATTGCCACCTGGGTAGATGTCCTAAAATTTGGTCACTAGGTACCTCGGTCAAAGTGCGACATTTAGATTTTTGGCCTACGAAATGGGTCATGGGCTAGATCTCGTCCAAGAGGTGGGTGCTTCAAGGGGGGACGCAAAGAACAATCGGACCTTGGCCTTCAACCCTTCATGGGTATCTCCCTGCCTTATGGTGTTAGGAACACTTGACTTGGAGGATTTAAAGTTCCCTATTTGACAACTTCTATTTCTTTGAAAATGTGAGAACCAAATAACAGGGAGTTATTTGGATGCCTATCCCCGAAATCCTACCTAGACTAAAAAATTTCTTTTGGCACCTCCTGTGGAGGAAAACTTAGTGAGTTTTTAGAAAATTTTAGATGTGTTTGTGTGAGAGATTGGGGGTGTGAACCAACCTCGTTGAAATTAAATGGGAGTGGATAGTTTTTTCAAGAAAAGGAGTGGGATGTTTTAGAATCCCATTGGAGGAAACTTACTTTAACCTCCACAACTTCTAGATAAAACTATGTGAATGATTGGTGATCTTGTGTGTGAACAAGTGAAAGTGTGCCAATTTTTTAATAATTTAGGTGTCACCTTGCTACATGTGGACTTCACTTGGTCCTTACAAGTGTTGATTACCTAAGTTATTATGTGTCATTGGTACAACCTTGTAGAATTTTAAATCCCTAGGAAAATAGCATGTGGACATGTGGGTCCTTTACTCTTCCTTTAACTCCCTAAATGTGATTTAATCTAAGAAAGAAAATTTCAACACTATCCTATCTTTGTAGCATGTGGACATGTATGGGCTCGTTACAATCTTAAGATGTGTTTTGAAAAATAAACTTAGAGGAGTTCTGAGGGGGCTATTGTCCTCTCCTAAAGATTTTGTCTTTTTAAGGGAGATGAAATTGTCCCACAACCTCTTTCTGATTCTGAAGATCGCTTTGAAGCACGAGAGAAGAACATACTCAACGATTGATATCCAATTTCTGGTCCCATTGCAAGTTTTCTATGTGATGTAGAATGATTCCAACTTAACTTTAGTCAAAGCGAGACATCCATGTGGAAAAATGACAAGAAAGAGGGAAAGTTATGATTTTAACCCCTAAGTGCCTATGTTTTTTAACTAATCCATTTATATGAAGAGGGAATGTAAGTGTGGTGTAGATTACAATATGCATGGAATCAATTTTAAGAAGGCTATGGGCCCTCCACAGATCATAAAAATATTACAATGTGTATTTTTCTGCACAGGTGTGCGGGTCTTAGACTAGACAGAGGTGCTTTGAGTGCTAATGCATGAACTAAAAGAGACTGATGGGCACAAGTGCGTAGAAGGCGCTGAGTAATACAATGATTTTGGCACACGTGTGCACGATGCATGACTGTGGGTCGGTAAACCCATGCACAACTGTCACATGGTCGTGAAGAAAATTCTGGATGAAATTCCTTCAACTCAGCCTTGAATTTGGCTTCCTGTAGGTTGGCTTGGGCCGATTATGGTACCTACAGGTTAAATAAACAAATAGAAGAGATAAAATAACCCAAATGGGGTAGGAAATTGATGCCTTTCCCCAGTGGAGTCGCCAATATGTTGTGTCTCTTTTGTCACTTGAGTGAGAAAATTAGAGATGCTTACAAGCTTAGTTGGGTTAGCTAAGCAAGACAACAGTAAAGGAAAGGGTTAGAAGAATAAAGCATAAAATACTAAGCTAAGAATTAAACTAGGAATGGTAAAAACAATTAAACTGTAGTGCATAAGGACATAAGAACAAGAAACAAACAAGACTCATGTCACCAATGGAAAGGATTGTATTAGTGAAAAGAAAACACCAAAGAGAAAGGGAGACTTTGGGTCCCTGCTTCCCCCAAGGGAGGTCTCTTGAACCCCCAAGATTGAGCTCTTCTTACAACTTGAAAACTTGAAAGAAATGGTGAAAGAATCCCAAGCTAATTCACTCAAAAGGTGATGTGAATAGCTCAAATGGAATGGTGCTAGTATGCTCTTGATGAGAAAAGAGGATTCCCCAAGAGAATAGTAGCAACATAGCCTTACAAATGGATTCCTTGAAAAAGTAGTGCACCCATGGCCTCTTTTTATAGCATAACTTTGAGGCATTATTCAACCAGCTTTTAGTGTGAACAAGGGGCCATTTAGGGTACCCTTAGGTCTTTGACCAGCCACCCAGCCAGATTCAGCCGAGATTTGGATGTCAAATCGACTTGGAAGCTGAACCAGAAGTGGGTGGGATGCCGACCAGCATCATAAATGCGCAGTTCTAAGGTGTCCGCAGCTTTTAGCGTCCACAGTCGCACATCGTGTGTGTGTGTTCTTTTCCTATGTTTCTTGATGGCGCATGTGCATGTGCTCCTTGTATAGTCATAGCGCATCCTGATTTTATAACTGGTTGTATAGTTTTGCACCTTTTGGGAATGCATTTTTGGTAATTTTGGTCCATGGTTGAACTAATAGCTATTTGGAGATGATGGATTCCTGTAACCATGTGAGGATGAGATTTCAGTGATAACAATATCGAAGGATATGCTTTCTAGAATTCCAATGTATCTCATGTGGCTCCCGCATGAACCTGGAGACTGTGCCAATTGCATAGGAGAGGTCTGGTCTGGAGTGTGTGAGATACAACAAGATTCCCACTAGCTGTCTATATAGTGTGTTGTCAACTAGTGGAGTGTCCCTGCCATCCTCAAGTTTGACTCCTGATAGGAAAGGAGTCGGGGAAGAATTGTAGTCTATCATGTGAAATATCTCAAGGAGATATCGTGCATACTTTCCCTGATATGGTTTGATGTTTGATGCATCCTGACTGATCTCAAGTCCAAGGAAGAAATGTAGTGGGCCCATTGTTGATTATTAAAATCGCAACGATGAATAATTCCCGCAAAGGATCTCTAATCTCTATTATTTATTTATGATAATAATAATTAACTAGTAGGTGGGACCCCCTTGTAGACTAGAGGCGATATGATGGATGTGTTACACTTATAGGTTTGTTGTTTTTATAATGATGCCTACATAGTATTCTACAGTTGATGATGCAGTCTTGGTTTCATTCATTGTGACAACATGGTTGGTTGATGTATTATTGCTAAATGTTATTGATGGTTACTCACAATACAGGGCAGTGCTATGGATATCAGAATTATGTTATTTTACAGGTTCTATGTTATGAATTAACATCGATTAAAATCCTTATACATATTTTATGTTAAAGGATGAGATTGGAGCTCAAAACAAAAAGGGAAAAAAGTATGGTTAAATCCTAAGGCTATGGAAAAAAGATTGTATTTAAACCTTGAATGTATATATAATAGTGACAAATGGGAAGTGATGGACCTAGATTCTATACTATGCATTTTTGGTTAAATAATTATATGGGAAGCACATATGGTTATTATTAAAGTTTTGACGTGTTTTGGGTGGCACACTATACAAAGGATATGGCATTGAATTTATGCAATGGATATGTTTTTTAATTTAATGGTTGATATTATGGTAATGGGTTGGCTATTACATTGATTTGAATAGGGTCATATGAGGAAGCGACGTGCATTTACTGCACATCACTCCAAACCACCATCGCGCTCATCACCCTAGCCATAGTTGCAGTTTGCTTTGTTGGTTGTGGGAGCCCCGTGATTTCAGGTTTTGAAGGGGAAAATGTAGGCCAACTCTTCCTTGAAGCAATTTTTTTTCGAGGTATGGCTCTTTGCTTTCCATCCATGATGGTCTCTCTGTATTATGAATCAATTTGTTGGCTCAGGATTCCATGAGTTCTGTGTTTTTCTTGAGTTTTGGACTGGGTATCAATGTGGTGTTTATGGTGTTCTCTGTGATTACTATGGAATGTTGGCATTTTAAAATAAAATGGCAGTCAGCTTGGGGTTTATTCTAGTTATCTGTGAAAAATGATGACAATGGTGCAACAAACTCTGATTTTTTTTTATTCGCGCAGGTTTTACCACTAGCCTGGGTCAGTTGTTGTCGCCCCTTTTTCGTCTCCATCTTTGTTGTGATTCTTTCTCTAGGTTGCAATGCAACTGTCAAAAGTGGTATTATTCTTTCTCTATTTGGTCGAGCCTCAACCATTGTTTGTTATGGATTTTTCTTTACTATCACTATCGTCGAAAGTATTTCACAGTCCAATCTTTATATTGCCCAAAAATTTAAAGGGAGGCCTGTGTATGTATTGAGTGGCCACGAGTCGTGCTCTAGAATTCTTTCCACAAGTGTTTTAAGCATTCGCTCCTCTCATCTCTGTTGTAGTGGCTGAATGATGTGTTGGTAAGCCTCACCGTCAAATTCATTTCAAAGGTTATAGACCTCTTTGGTGTTTGGAAGAGGCACTGTCTCTCTGTGTCTTCGATGATTCTTCCTTTTTTAAACCAACCCTCGTTTCCTCTCTACATTAAAGTTTTAAAAGGAATATACATGTGCCTGGTTTTTTGAGTTTGAATTGTTTCTATTTCTACTCAGACACTTTTTATCTCTATCAATATTTTGGGGTTATAAGTTAAAAGACTGTGGTGATTAAAAAAAAAGAGCACGTGCTCTATGTTCTTCCAAGATTATACTTGATTACCTGTGGTTGCTTCTCAGTGGTAACTTCTTTTAGGGAAGTAAAAGGATTACGATATCTCTGTGTTTTCAAAGTTTAAACAAACTCTCAAGAACATGACTTGGCTCTATTAAGCCTGACTTGTTTCTATTTCCCCTCAGGCACCTTTTGGTTCTGTCAAGATTTTGGTTTACCAATTAAATGACTGTGGTAATTAAAGAAAAAAAAAACATGGGCTCTCTGGCTTCAGAGACCATCTCTTGATCAAGTCTTTGTATTTACTCTCTGTGATACAATTGTTTATAAGGAGGGAATGAGATATCTACAACCCCGATTACTTTCAATATGGTTGAATTATGGTTGTTCCATCTATTGTTGTGTCAAAACCTAGCATGACTATGGTCCTGTCAAGTTAAGGGAGACACTTGTGTGTCGATATGGTTATGTTCTCTTCGTGCATTATATGGATCTGTCTTTTGTTGATCATTTATTTTGAAGGAAGTCTGTACATATTTTAAAAACACGGATCTCAGGCTCAAAGCTACATGTTTTTGGTTATTGTCGAATCAAGATTGGTGTCAACTATACTTTTGTTGACCCGTGTGTGATTAAATCGGGCCCAATTTTTGTTTGGATGACAGTGGACTGTGTCATTCAGTATTGGAAGTCGAATGTTGGTGATTAATGTTGGGTCTATTATTATTTGATTTCAAGAATTGAACATTGTATATGGATAATTGGAATCACTGTGCATATTATGTTTGTTTTAAAAGGAAAGGATCAACATTAGAGTATACATGACTATGGATCAAATGGTTATGATGTTACTATGGAATTGGAAATGATATTTGCATAGTTATTGTATAGGATGCACATATTGATATAATTGAAGAATTCTGGGTAATTGAATTTTTTCTTTTATTAAAGACAACATGCATTATGTCTTCAATTAAGGAACAATTAAATGATTTTGGTTTTAAAAGAGGTTTCTTTTTGGATTGTGATTGGAACAGAGTTATGGTATTTATTTGATTTAATTTATTTTTATGAACAATATCCATATTATTCCCTCTCACATTCTCACGTTTTCGCTCATTATAACCCCCTCATGATCCCAAATTCATTTTTACGCGTCCTATTCAATAAAATAAAATCAAAAATCTATATGACACTAGTAAAAGATGACATAGAAATAGATGGAAGATGATATATTTTGGTATTGTTTGCACAGTCAGTTATTTAATAAATTTTTTGAGTAGTACTTGTTTTGTTACTCCCTATCATGATATCACTTTTTTACTCATTACAATCCCCCCAAATATCCCATGAACCCTATTTCACCCCCTGCTCATTGGGAAATTATTAAATATTTTTTATGGATTGGATTGCACAGGACTTATGTTAATTTCTGAGCCAAACTTTGTTTCATATAAAGATAATGTCATGTATGGTCTATTAAGGGCTATTTGCTAATAAATTGCAAACAGGATGAGTTTCTTCAGCAGAGGAAGTCATGGCAGAAACAATAGGGGAAGAGGTAGCTGGAACAAAGGGCCTAGAAGGCCCAAATTCTTAATTCATTTCGATGTCGATCCTCAGGAGTTGAACCAACTTTTTAAAAATGGTTTTTTCAATTGGATTGTGAAAGGGATCATTCAACCTAGACTATAGAGGCCTCCCTTCCAGCCCCAAAATATTCCTGGTATCCTTGTGCCTCCTAATGTATCTATGCAACCAAAAGTTCTCGATAATTATGGATGGCAGGAGATTGTTCATCCAAGAGTATCCCACCATCGTGGCTGGCCCAACTTGTCATTTCCTCGTCCTCCTCCACCTGTAAACCCAAATGTTCAAATTTCCCCTGCACACTCACCTGTACAGTCCTCCCATGCAAGAAAATGACTCAAAACCAAGGTTTCCCATGTGAAAGACAAAGGTAAAGTTGTTGCTTCGCCCTCATCTCCTTCAAGTGACTTAGCAAAGTCAGTGTCCTACAGTATGCACTTGAGGGGCGATTTCTCCCATGTTATCAGTGAGATTAAGCCTCAAGGTTCCACCCAACCTAAGGTTAATTCATAGAGGTCCAAAGGGGACAACAGTGACAAGAGAAGAATTGCCTCTCAAAGTGGCAAATATTGATTTTGATTTATGTGTTATAATTGATTTGTTGAGGACAATAGATTGCAGAAAGTTTTGGACAACAAACTATTTTGGGGGATATTGTGGATATTTACATGTTTTGGATACAATTTGAAATATTTCTGATATTTAAATTTCAAATTGTGCAAATAATTATGGGAGCCAGAAGGAGGCATGCATTTAATTGGTTGTCTAATTGTGTTTATTTTTGTTAAGAAATAAAAGGGAGTCACAAGGGGTCCCACCTACTAAGTTATTATTTAATAAAAAGACCTTAGTTATTATTATTATTATTACTTCCCCTAAACTAAAATTAGTTAAGTTTAAGTAAATTAAATAAATGAGGTAGTTGAACTACTTCAACTAATTTGGAATGCATAAAAGCCAAATGAGAAGGAAGAACAAGGGGAGAATAGAAGGAAAAAGAAATACTAAGGTTTTCTTTTGAGTTTTATTGAGATAGTTCAATTTTCATTCATTCTTCAGTTCATTAAAGGCCTAATTCACTTTTTGACAGCAGGGTACTATTGTAGACAACAAGGTTCAAAGCTGAACCATATCATTCAGATGCTTGTTTTAGAGGTGTTGATCTATCTTTGATAGTCTGTGTATACTTGTCTGTTTATGAATTGAGTTTCATGAATGATAAAGGATATTGTGCAGAGTCAAGTAGGAATCAGTCTGTGGCAAGATGATCCATATTTTAAAGTTCATTTTTTACTTCTTGTCAGAGTCCTTTTGTATAGTTTTCATTGGGGATATCTAAGTTTGACCTTGGTCCATTCCCTCATAGGGATTTTTGTATAGAAAAAGGCACTTTTTATTTCTTGGAATGAAATAAAGTGATTTCTATTATGTCTCATTTGTGTCAATTTGTGGCTTAGTTACTTTTGATTTTGATCTCCACATTTATTTTCTGCAATCTGCGTATGTTCAGAAAATTATATAAAATTTTTATATTTTGCAACAATCTTTTCATTTAAAAAATCAGCCTAAGCTCTTGTAATTAATACTTGTGGACTCATAAATACATTTTGAGGCTATAAAACATAGGGTAATATTCCCAACTATATTTCCTTAGCCAAGCAAGATTCGAAAATGCTTGAGTAAGATAATTCATATCTTTTCCTCAACATTTATTTGGCGACCATACTGGGGAGATTTTCCATCTATCTCTGGTTGATTGTATGCTTGATTATCATTGAATATATATATATATATATATTTGATTCTTTGACTGTTCTTTTCTTCATGACTGTACTTGTTGCAAGGCATCCCAATATTGAGCCGAGTCTTAAAGATCAGACTGACATTTCTTTAACCTTATTTAATACCATCTTAGAGACTGCTAATACCTAGGTTGAGCTTGAACGCTCGTGGGTAGTGATTGAACAAGACATAAGTGTCTGAGAACATTGGAAAGCTAGGAAAATACAGCCTAGGAATCAACCATAGCTTTCTTTTTCCTACAGTTTTGATCTTCTTTTCTTGTCCTTAAACCCTAACATCTATAGGATAAGAAGAGGTTTGTCACTTGAGATCAACCCTATTGCTAAAATAGAAAGAAGAAACGTTGTTTTATCAGCCCAACAAAGTACTCTAAGGAGAAATTTGTCTGATTCAACTAGTTTGTCTTTCTCTCCCTTATCTATCATTCACAAGATGGCATCTAGTGGTGGCTTTGGTGGCACTGGAGGTGCTTCTTCATCTCAACCTTCAACCTCGTTAGTGATTGGTAGCTTATATAGTCACCAAGTCATTTTTCAATCTACTAAAAATCCCGCCAAGGTCATTAAAAAGTATGGGATCTTTTAGTTTGAAGAAGATGCTACAACCACTCCGTGGCATGTTTCCTCTCCTCTTAACCTAACACCTGCTACTCATCCACTTCCTAAATTCAAATATCATCTCCCTAGGTTTGTAGGGAATAACACAATCACTATGAATGAACACTTGGTGGCATTTTCTAATGTCGGCCACAACATAGGAGCCAATGAAAATGACACTTGTATGCACTTATTTTTTAATTCCCTTGAAGGGAAGACAACTGCCGATTTATTTGATCTTCCTTCCAAGATTATTTCCACTTGGGAGGAATTGTTTTATTGGTTCAAGTCTACCTATGGGGAGTCGAAGAGCCCAACCGAGTAGTTATGGGAGTACAATAACATTGCTTATAAATACGGTGAGACTATCAAGTCTTTCAACTTGCATTTCACCAAATTATATAACCAAATTCCTGAACTCATCCACCCTCAGAACCAATCTTCTTTTATGCATTAGTATAATGATCTACCTTCCCCTTGTTAATGTTTTATGCCATCATGATAGTTCTTTGCATTTCATAAAGATAAGAGCATAATAACCACAAGATCACTAAGAAATACACATCCACAATGTACACAGCATTTATCTT
>JASDQU010104048.1:503744-527274 GCA_032191745.1 Picea mariana
TATTGTTGAATTTTATGCTTATTGGGATGTCTCATACTTCGAATTGAATGGAGCCAGGTGATGGAAGCAACATGCATTTACTGCACGTCACTCCATACTTTCCCTATCGGTCGTCACCCTAGCATTGTTCCATTGTTTTAATTTCTCTATGTTGGTTGTGAAACTCTGCATTTTCAGGTTTTGGAAGGGAAAGCTCAGCCAACTCACCATTTAAGAGTTTTTCCCACAGGTATGATTATTTTCTCTCCATCCATGATGTATTCTCTATTGTATGAACCAAATGATGCCTCGGTTATGCTTGGATTTTGTGTGTTCTTGAGAATTTTGATTGTGTGTAAATGTGGTGTTATGGCTCTCTATGATGACTATAAAATGTTGGAAATTACAAGCAAAGGAATGGGTATTATTAAGTTGTGCGTAGGTTGTTTGCTCAGATAGTATAGTTTTATGATGGGTCTCTGTGGAATAATAAGTAACAGTGGTGCAATATGGCTCTGGGTTAATGATTGAGGGGTTTTTTCCTGTGTATCATTGTCAGTTAACTCATTTCCTCTCAGTCGTTGAGGTAATCCTTACCCAATTGCAGAGAAATTGCCAACAGTAGTGTGTTCTTTTATCGTATCCCGAACTGTTGTTATAGCTCGTCCACAACTGTCTTTTCGTCGAAATCTTGCCAAGAGTCCAATCTTGGTCACCCGAATATTAACACATGCCTGTGTTGGTTTTGGATGTATACAATTGAGGAACAGTGAATGTTGGTTCCTTTTGCATTGATGTTGAACTGAGTTATGATTCTTGATTTATTTAATGAACAGTATCCATCAAATTCCCTATCATTTTCTCACTTTTTCACTCGATACAAATCCCCTCACAATCCCAAATTCATTTGCACGCCATGTTCTTAAAATGAAATTTAAAACTCGGCATTACAACGATTAAGAAATAACACAGAGATGGATCACAACTGATATGATTTTTTTATTGTTGCACAGTCGATTGTTTAATGAATTGTTGAGTAGTAATCATGTTCTTACTCCCTTTCATTTTCTCACTTTTTCGCTCAATACAACCCCCTCAGATATCCCAGAACCCTTATTCACCCCCTGCTCAATGACAATTATTAAACGAATTTTATGGATTGGATTGCATGGGTCTGATGTGATTATTGAGCCAAACTTTGTTTCATATTAAGAGATGTCATGTATGGTTTGTTTAAGAAGCTAGTTGCTAATAAATGTTGCATACAGGATGAGATTCTTCAGCAGAGGAATCCATCGCCGAAATAATAGGGGCAGAGGGAGTTGGAACAGAGGGCCCAGAGGGCCAAGATTCTCAATACATTTTGATGCAGATCCTCAAGAGTTAAACCAACTCTTCCAAGATGGATTTTTCAATTGGAATGGAAAAGGGGTAGTCCAACCTAGACCAGAGAGGCCTCCCTTCCAACCCCTGCATGTCCTTGGTATCCCTATGCCCCCTCATGTTTCATTGCAACCTGAAGTTCCCGAGAATGACGGATGGCAGGAGATTGTTCACCCAATAGTCTCCCAACATCGTGGCTGGCCAAATTTATCTCTACCTAGTCCTCCTCCACCTATTAACCCAAATGTCTAGATTTCCCCTACACATTCACCTGTACAGTCCTCCCACACAAGAAAAACACTCAAAACTAAATCCCACCACATGCATGACAAAGGAAAAGTTGTTGTTGCCCCCTCCTCTCCCTCAAGTGAGTCAGCCAAATCTGTTTCATCATGCATGCACTTGAGAGATAATTGTTCTCATGTGATCAGTGAGATTAAGTCTCAAGGCTCCACACAGCCTAAGGCTAATTCAGGAAATTCAAAAAGAGATAGTAGAAACAAAGGGAAAATTGCCTTCCAAAGTGGCAAATAAAGTTTTTGAGTACAGTTTATTATTGTTTTATTGAAAACAGTGGACTGCTGAAGTTTTTGGACAACATACTATTTTTTGATATTTGGGATATTATATGTTTGGATATGATTTTCAAATGATGAGAATGATTATGGGAGCTACAAGGAGGGATGTGTTTTATTGATTGACTATGTATGTTTATTTTGTTAAGAAACTAAAGGGAGTCACAAGGGGTCCCACCGACTAGTTATTATTTATTAGAAGACCCTTATTATTATTATTATTATATTAATTCTTCCCCTAAACTAAAAGTTGGTTGAGTTTTAATTAACTTAACTAAAAGAGTTAGTTGAACTACTTCAATTAATTTGGGATGCATAAAATAAAAATGAGAAGGAAGAACAAGAGGAGAATAGAAGGAGAAAGAAAAAGCATACTAAGGTTTGCTCTTGAGCTTTATTGAGATAGTTTAGTTTTCATTCATTTTTCAATTCATTAAAATCCTAATTCTCTTTTATGACAGCAGTGTCCTATTGTAGACAACAAGATTCAAGGTTGAATTACATCATTCATACACTTGTTTTCAGAGGTGTTGATCTATCTTTGATAGTCTATGTAGACTTGTCTGTTTATGAATTAAATTTTATGACTGATAAAGGATATTGTGCAAAGTCGAGTGGGAAGCAATATGTGGCAAGTTGATCCATCTTTTAAAGTTTAGTTTTTTACTTCATGTCAAAGTCCTTTGGTATGGTTTTCATCGGGGATATCTAATTTTGACTTTGGTACAAACTCCCTCAGGGATTTTTGTAAAGAAAATGATTCTTTTGATTTCTTGGAATGAAATAAGTGATTGCTATTATGTCTCATCTGTGTTAATATGTGACTTGGTATTTTTTCTTTTGTCTCCACATTTACTTTTGCATCTGTTATATTAAGAAAATTATATAAAAATGTTGGATTTTACAGTAATCTTCTATTTTAAAAAATCAGCCTAAGCCCTTGTAACTAATACTTGTGGATTGGGAAAGAATTTTTGACGCTATAAACAGAGGGTGATATTCTCGTCTATCTTGCCTTAGCCAAGCAAGATCTAAAACTTCTTGAGTAAGATTATTTCATATTTTTTCCTCAACATTTATTTGGCGACCATGTTGGGGAGATCTTCCATATCTCTCTGGCTGTTTTTTTATGCTTGATTATCATGGAATGTATTTACATTTGTGATATTGATCCTTCGACTATTTCTTTTCTTCATGACTATACATGTTGCAAGGCAGCCCAATATTGAACCCGGTCTTCAAGATCAAACTAGCATTGCTTTAAACTTGTTTAATACCATCTTAGATACTGCTAATACTTGGATTGAGCTTAATCGCTCATGGGCAGTGATTGAACAAGACATAAGTGTCCAAGAACGTTGGGAAGCTAGGCAAAGACAACCTAGGAATCAGTCATAGCTTTCTTTTTCCTACAGTTTTGATCTTCTTTTCATGTCCCTATACCCTTGTATCTCTAGGAGAAGTAGAGGTTTATCCCCAGAAATTAATCCTATTGCTGAAATAGGAAGAAGGATCGTTGTTTTGTCAACCCAAAAAATCTCTCTAAGGAGAACTTTGTCTGATTCATCTAGTTTGTCTTTCTCTCCCTTATCTATCATTCACAAGATGGCATCTAGTGGTGGTTCTGGTGGCACTGGAGGTGCTTCTTCATATCAACCTTCAGCCTTGTCAGTGATTTGTATCTTATATAGTCACCAAGTCCCTGTCCAATCTACTACAAACCCCACCAAAGTCATTAAAAAGTATGGGCTTTTTCAATTTGAAGAAGATTTTACAACTACCCCATGGCATGTTTCCTCCCCTCTTAACCTAGTACCTGCTACTCGTCCACTTCATAAATTCAAAGAGAATCTCCCTAGATTTTCAGGGAATAACACTATCATTAGAAATGAACACTTGGTGGCATTTTATAATGCCTGTCACAACATAGGAGCCAATGACAATGACACTTGTATGCGCTTATTTGTGAATTCCCTTGAAGGGAAGATTGTGGCCAATTTCTTTGACCTCCCTGATAAGATTTTGTCTACTTGGGAGGAGTTATTATATTGGTTCAAATCTACCTATAGGAAATCCAAATGCCTAGCTGAGCAGTTACAGGAGTACAATAACATCTCTTATAAGGATGGTGAGACTATCAATTCCTTCAACTTGTGTTTCACCAAATTATACAACCAAATCCTTGAACTCATTCTCCCTCAGAAACAAGCTGCTTTCATGCATTATTATAATTCATTACCTTCCCCCTACCATCATATGCTTGAAGAGGATTGAGGAAAATTCCATTGATAACCTTGGTTCCGCTCTGCACACTTGTTTAGAGTATGAAGAACAGCTTGAAAGAACAGGGATTCCTAAGGGAGACTCAGTTAAACAAACAGACATGTATGCCCTCTTACATCTTGTACAATACATGAATAATCGAATGATAGCATATGAGTGGAAAGTAAATTCCCCCTCTCTTACCCCTACAGGTTCATCTTCTTCTTCACCCCCCTTTAGAAATCCAAATGAAAACAATTTTCATCCTAAAGCTATCATGCCTCGTAGTTTGTGTAACGTTTGAGAAGAACGCCATGAGGAAAGTACATGCAAGGTAAAGAAGAGTGCCAGAGATAAAATCTTTGGTAAAATACCTGAAACTACTGTTTTTTTCCTAGACTTTGCAAAGCCAGATGATGTCATGATCATAAATACTAGGAATAAATCCTATGCTCCAAAAATCAAATATGATCCTCCTTAAACTTCTTCTAGCCCAATCTCATCTTCACCAGTTGCTACTATTTAGGTTCCTAAGGCTCTTGACAGTCAAGGAACTACCTCCCCTCTTCCCTCTTCCAAATACAACATTCTAAATCAGTTGACCAACATCAAAGCAAATGCTACCCTCCTAGACATGGTTGTTGTCCCTGAACAACAGAAGCATCTAAAAATTTTCATGGAAGGAAAAGATTCCATTGTAGACAACCTCTCTGAAGAGGTATATGAAGAGGATTTGTCTGTAAATAAAGTAGGTGTACATAGCTTTAGACACCTTGTAAAAAAAACCCTGTTTTATATTTCTGTAAAGATTATGGATAAAATTGTCCATTGTTGTCTCATTGACGGCGGTTCGGACCCAACTGTAATGTCGAAAATTATTATGGAAGAGCTATTCTTGTCTTGTACAAATGAAAACATCAAAAGCATGCTTTCTTATAATAGTTTACAACAAACAACCATATATGAAATCAAGGATGTGACCTTGATTTTGTGTGTGCATCCCGAAATAAGGACAACCCTTAATATTCAGGTAATAGATATGCGAGTGAGTAATTACTCGATCATCTTAGGAAGATATTGGCAAGCTTTGACAGGTGGATACCTCTCACTTGATGGGACACACTTATCCGTTCCTCGGAATGGTAAAAACATCATATTCCTAAAAGAGGGGAGAATTTCACCTTACATAGAAAGCGTCCCACATCCTAATGTGAATTATATCGAGGAGGACCTAGGATTGTATTCCATCTTTGCAGATGAGGACAACACTACCTTGAAACAAATCGATTTAGAGAATTGGATGTGACATATGAACTTTGATGGTTCATTCTCCAATGAAGGAAACAGAGCTGGTATTATCTTGTACTCTCCTATGGGTAAGATTCATAACTTTTCCTATAGGTTAGAGTTTTCTTGCATAAACAATGTCACTGAATTTGAAGCATTGTTTCTAGGCATTTAAAATGCCTATAATCTAGGTTGTGGTCACCTTACAGTTTTTGGGGATTCCGAACTTGTTCTAAACCTTGTACATAAGATATACTCTCCAAACAACAAGTTAATGAAACGTTACGCCCAAACTGTTTGGGCACTAATATCAAACTTACTATCTTTCAACATCACTCATGTTAAAAGGGAATTGAACTCAATGGATAATAGGCTAGTTGTTTTTGCATCCTCACCTACTCAGCAACTTCTGCCAAAAAGAATTGATTGAAACTTTCAATATTTGTATCGTCTGCATATCCCTGAAAACATAGAGTCATGGCAAGTCTTTCCTAGTGATGACAACATCTTTTCTTTCATTCAAAATGAACCTTATAAGCCTAAGGAAATTATATCAATGGAAAATAACAAAATTCCTAAAGGCTTGACTCCTTACAAATTTCATTTTCATCGAGTGATGTAGGAAACAAAGAAAAACATAAATAAGAGGAGTCAAAAAGGAAAGTGGGTGAAACAATTTCCTTGAACATTGGAACACCCGAGTCTCCAAATAATGTTAAAATAGGTTCCCAATGTTCTAATGAAAAAAAATTGAAGTTCGCTAAGCTGCTTGGTGAATTTAAATATTTTTTTGTTTGGTCTTATGAGGATATTTGATGCAGGAGCATCATTAGCAAGCACACATGGCAGGACAGCTCGGCACCTGGGAATCATTTCAGAATCTCAAATGTTGGGAGTTACTACTAATCTTTTGCGATTGATTGGAAAAAAAAAACAGAAGAATATCAAACGCTTGGGAGCGGATGATCACGAGTGATCTAGGAGTTTCACTCCGAGTCTTGAATGTAACTGAACTTAGGTAGAAGTTAGAGTTTTTTTTTTTGTTTTCCGAGTAGACGAGTAGTCGGGGGGAACCCGAAGGACCCTCTGAGATAAACAGAGGTTTTGTACGCCCAAATGGGGTTGCTACGAGTTAGTAGGAATTTTCTGAGTTCTAAGTTATTGTTTTGATATTATCTGTAGCCATTTACTTATGAATGAATATAACAGAGGAAATTTGACCCAAATGCATAGTAGTGTTATTGTTTGCAATTCTCTGTTATTGTGTTTTCATAAATGAATGAATTTCGTTATGAATGGATGAAACCATGAATGTTAGTATAAGTTTCAATTGTTTCTCTTTTGTTGAGTGAGTGCAAGTTGTGCACGCAGAACACAAGGAGTGCGTTAACAATATATGTTTCAATGCCGAAGCTCAGGAGAGATAGCACGAAACTTTCCTTTTGCAAGGAGTGCAAAGCGACCGTTGCAAGGTGTGCACAGTCACCCGCAAGAACCAATTCTTGCGTAAGAATCTGATGCAAGGAGTGCACAGATCCAGAATTCAGCTAAGTGTCGAAGGGACTCCATAAGAGTCAAAAGAGCGAAAGGTGAGATCCTAACTTGATTTGAGTCGTTGGATCCAGGAAGATTGTGGATCGTCGATCTAGTGCCATCGCGATCTCGTATATCGGGAGAATGGAGGTAAGGAGAACCCCAAAGTCACGAAACATAGAATCTTGACCTGATCATAGCCATTGATCAAAGGAGAGATATGGACCATCGATCTGACACTTAAAATTTTGTCTTTTTGGAAGTCGAAAGTGTGGGGAAAGTTATAACTCGAGAATCAGGAGTCGTGAAATATCGACGTGATCTAGACCGTCAGCTCGTGGAGTAATCAAGATTGTTGACTTGTAGGAGAGGAAGTTGTGAGTTCGAGCTTTGGGAAAAAGGAGGAGAGTTTCATCGCGAACTCGTAAGTCATGAAATTCCGACACACTTGGAGGTGAGGCCCCAGGACTTGACTGGAGGTCATATGATGGATGCATAAGGGAGATGATAGTGGATCGTTAGTCCTTTTCGGGGTTTTGGGAATCAGAGAAGTTGGGGTGCATTTCAACGGAAGCCCCGACATCGTGAAACGCGACGCACCCTTTTTGGGTTAGGCCTGTGGTCGTAACCGGTGATCATGTGAAAGAAACTCACGCCTAGTGCTTGTTCGCGTGGGATGCATTACACATAGGACCTATGGATATTTCGTGAGGATTCCAGCAAGGAATCAAAGAGTTGTTCCAACTCGAAGAATGAGGAGATCCAATGATCGGGAGGTCAACAGACCCTATCAAGGTGGGGCACTACATCAAGTGGTATTAGAGCAGATTTTCATCTATAGATTTCAGGCGAAGGAGATAAAGGAGACGAAAGAACTCGAAGATACACTCTATGTGTGATAAACAGTCGACACAATTCCACTGAGGAGACGAGTGGAACAACATTTAGTCAATCGGGCTATAGAAAGGGAAATGCGAGAACTTCGTGCAAGATTAGAGGCGATGGAGGTAGCGTAAAGGAGAGCACCTGATTCAATTAGTTCTGCACCGGTTTTGCCGAAGCCGGATTTTGAGATAGAATTTATGATATATACTAATTCCATAGAGGAAGTAGTTTATGCTATCCTCATGCAATGTGATGACCAAGGTAATGAAAAACCAGTGGCTTACATGAGTCAAATCTTGTCTGATGATGAGTTTAAATATTTTTTTATTGAAAAGCATGTTTTCGCTCTTGTTAAAGTTGTTGAAATGTTTCACCACTTCATCTTAGGTAAGCACACATTGGTAAAAGTCTCTTTACCCGCTATCAAGTTTTTTCTCTCACAGACTTATCTTTCAGGAAAGCTTGCACATTAGCTTGCCAAGATCCAAAAGCATGATTTAACTATCGTGAATTCTAACACCATCAAGGGACTTGACTTAGCCCTTCACTTAGCTCAGCAAGATGAAACTAGTGAAGAAATTGATGAACAAGATAGCTCTCTATCAGCATTGTTCTACATTGATAATCAAATCCTTCATGTGTCTGAACATCCTTGGTATAAAAATTTGGTTTATTATTTGCAAAATCAAAGATGTCCATATAACTTAGATACTCATCAAAGAAGAAGGCTATGTCTCGAATCTGCTAGATACGTCATTATAGGAGACTTCTTGTTTAGAATATTTGTCGATGGTATGTTGCTTCATTGTGTAAATAATGAGGAAGCACATAAATTGTTGCAAGAAACTCATGGTTCTTCAAATTCTGTTATTCATGTAGAAGGTCATTTTTCTGCTAAAACCACTCCTTTTAAGATTATTAGAAAATGATACTATTGGCCTTCAATCTTTAATGATTCTTATTTTTTTTCGAGATCTTGTGACAACTGCCAGAAATTTTTTGGGAAAGAACGCCTTTTAGCCATGCCTTTACAACCGGTCCTCCCGGACTTTCCTTTTTCAAAATGGGGTTTGGAATTTATTGGTCCTATTAATCCTCTGTCTTCAATAGGACAAGTCTTTATCTTGACAACCATAGACTATCTTACAAAATGGACTAAATTTGTCCTACTTAAACATTCACAGGATGAGCAGGTAATTTCTTTCCTTGAAAATAATATTTTTCCCAGATTTTCTCTTCCTTTGGAAATTATTACAGACAATGGTCCCACTTTTATTTCTGCTAAGCTGACACAATTTTTAGCTAAGTTGAGGGTTAAACATTTTACCTAGTCATCTTATTATCCCCAATGAAATGGGCAGGCTGAGTCTACCAATAAGAATCTGGTAAGAATTATCAAAAGGCTCATTGAAGATAAGCTTCGTCAACGGCACACTCTCTTCATTTACACCCTTTGGGCAGATCGAACTACCACCAAGGTAAGCACTAGGTGCACTCCTTTCCAACTTGTTTATGGCCAAGAAGCCATTTTTCCTACCGATCTAGAAATTTCCTCCTTAAGGTTAATGCTACAGGTCTAAGAATTAAATTCTTCTGATGTTTCTCAAAGAATGAATGCACTTTTGGCTTTAGAGGAGCAAAGGACGTTTGCCTTGGATAATATAAAGAGAAGACAGCAGACTGTTAAACCATATTTCAACAAGAGTGTCAAAGCTGTCAAATTCAAAGTCAATGAGAAGGTATTTTTGTGGGATTCAGCTCGTGCTGAAAGAGGAAGGCATTCAAAGTTTCAAAAATTATGGTTGGGTCCTTTTAAGATTGCTTTTGTTGTGGGCACAAAGTCTTACATTCTAAAGGACTTACAAGAGCAATTGTTTTCCTACAGCACTAACGGTTCCCACTTAAAACATTACATGGAACCAACTTGAATAGTTTAACGTTGTTTGGAATTTTTTTTGTATATTAGTAGTTTTTCATTTCTGTTTTTCAATTTCTGTCATTTCATTTCTGCTTATTTCAATTTTGTTGTTTTGTTTCTGCTATGACATTTCTTTCGTTTTGTTCTTTTTGACTTCATTTCTTGTCAAAATAAAATGTTGGATCAGTTTTTCCACAGCGACGGTTCTGCAAAGTATTTTTAATCAATAACAATCAAGATTACACAGTTGTCATGATTTTCCCCCTGAAAGCATCATAGAAATTGTTATCTAGTTCCACTGTTGTTTTATAAGATAGTTGGTTTTATCCCTCTTATGCTTTCCTGTTCTTCATCCATTTCAAGATTCAAAAGAGAAAGTTCAGAAAATTTTCTCCTTGAAGTCAAGAACAACTTTTAGTTAAATGATTATGCTTACAGGGATAAACCCCCTCATACTTAACACTTTTCATGAGTTATTCCCAAATTCTCGATCATTTTTCCCTTAAATCCGCTCACTTACCCCTGTTGCATAATCATTCTAATTTATATCTTCTTGATCTGATGTTACTTGGTATGTGAAACCAGACATTATGAGTTCTTAAAATGTTGGAAACAAATTTCCCTATGGAGTCACCAATTTGTTGACGATTAAAATTGTAACGATGAATTATGCCCGCAAAATATTGCTAAAGCGTTATTATTTAACTATGCTAATAATATAATACTAGTAGGTGGGACCCCCTTGTAGACTAAAGGCGCAAGGATAGACATATTACACATGTTTTTCTGTTGTTATGATGTTTCCTACACAGTGCTACATTTTTTACGATGCATTCTTGGTTTCGTTTGGTGTGATAATAAGAGGATAATGCATTATTGTGGAATGTTTTTTGCAACACAAAACAGTTTTATGGGTATGAGGAGCATGTTATTTATAGTTGCTATGTTATAACCTTGTTACAAATTCTTATGATTGATTACCTAGCCACATAAATGCAAGGGATAATTTAATGGTAGCATGATCAAAACAAAGAAAAAACTATGAAAATGTCCTAAAGTATAATAAAAGGAAAGAAATTATGTATTTGAGCTATAATAAAAGACTATATGAAAATTTCGAATGAAAGAGTTGAGAGATACTAGTGTTAGTCCTAGTTGTTATGTTATTTGTTTAGTTAATGAACTATGTGAATTTCATTAAATTCAAATAGAGGTGCATATGGCATTGTTAATATGGATTATTGTGTGGAGTTATGGCAAGGGTTAACATGTAAACTATCTTGGGTGGCGCACTATGCAATGGATATCGTCTCAGATCTCACAATGGTTTGGCATTGAATATGCATTGGTTATATGGCTTGATTATTGGTGAATTTTATGCTTATTGGGTTGTCTCCTACTTCGAATTGAATGGGGCCAGGTGATGGAAGCGACATGCATTTACTGCACGTCACTCCATACTTTCCCTATCACTCGTCACCCTAGCATTGTTCCATTGTTGCAATTTTGCTATGTTGGTTGTGAAGCTCCGCATTTTTAGGTTTTTGGAAGCGAAATCTCGGCCAACTCGCCATTTAAGCATTTTTCCCACAAGTATGATTATTTTATCTCCATCCATTATGTATTATGTGTTGTATGAACCAAATGATGGCTCGGTGATGCTTGGATTCTGTGTGTTCTTGAGAATTTTGATTGTGTGTAAATGTGGTGTTATGGCTCTCTATGATGAATGTAAAATGTTGGAAATCGCAAGCAAAGGAATGGATATTATTAAGTTGCACGTTGGTTGTTTTCTCAGTCAGTATAGTTTTATGATGGGTCTCTGTGGAATAATAAGTAACAGTGGTGTAATATCGCTCTGGGTTGATGATTGAGGGTTTTTGTTCTATGTATCATTGTTGGTTAACTCGTTTTCTCTCAGTGGTTGAGGTAATCCTTACCCAGTTGCGAAGAAATTTCCAACAATGGTTTGTTCTTTTATCGGATACCGAATTGTTGTTATAGCTTGTCCCCGACTGTCTTTTCGTCGAAAACTTACCAGCAGTCCAATATTGGTCACCCGAATATTAACACAGGCCTATGTGGGTTTTGGATTGATACAAGTTGTATCTTGATGTTCTATCAAAGGGATGTGTGTGTCTTCACTATTGTTGTCAAAGTTATTAACCCTCGGGTGACTGGAAAGAGACATTGTCTCGCTGTGTTTAAATACCCACCATTGTTAATTTAACCCTCGTCTCTTCTCTGCAAGTGTTAGATGCACCTGTGTGCATTGGTTTATTTTACTCTTACTGTCTTTGCTCTCCTTGGGTGTTAACTATTGGTTCCATTGTCGGGACTTGGAGTAATAAGTAAGGATTGTGTGGGTCATTGATGTGTCTTTTTCAAAATGTATTTGGGCCTATGGTTGATATAAGTCTTGGAATATCATCAGCTCTTTGTGTTTTTGTTTAAAAAGATGAACGGGCTTTTGTTGCCTCCCTGCATTTGATTTTGACAAAGCCCGATTTAGACTCTAACTTGTCTTTTCTCTCCTCAGGCACCTTCTGGGGTTGTCAACCATTGGTCATCAATTAAATGATTATGGAAGTCTTTAAGACACATGCTCTCTCATCGATTCTATGTATGGTCCTTCTATGATAAAGTTGCTTGAACAAATAAAAATGAAAATGAGTGGTTGCTTACAGTTGAGGGTTGTCTTCTTATTCGTTATGGTTTCGCTTATTGTGTTTATCCATGTGGTCTTGATTGCATATTGGTCTTGATTGTGTATGATTTTTACTAAGCCCGATTAGGTTTCTGGGAAGGTAAAAAATGATGCATGTGTGTCAATTGAGTTCTATTCACTCATATATGATTGGTTATATTGGAACATCGTCCAGACTATCAATTGTTAAAAAAGAAATTGTACCCACAGAGATCAAGCTTGGGGTTTATGTTCGGTTGATTGTTGTTGTTTCAAGATTTTGTCGATTGATTGATTGAAGTCTTGTTTTTGATCGGGCATGATTTTAAGTCTGTCCATGTTTTTAAAAAGACACGTGTACATTTTAATTGGGCCCGATTGTTGATTGGAAAACAATTGGATGTTGATTATTTATCGTGGTGCATTATGGATTATCAGGGATAGATATTGAACATATTGTTGTGATTGTTTTGATTATTTAAAAAAAAAAAAGGAAGAAGGGATCAACATTTTATTAAACAATATTGCTGAATGGAAAAAAATTTATAAGTTATGATTGCACAGACTATTATAAATTAGATTTCTAGGAAATTTGATTATTGAAACAATGAGCAGTTTTGTATACAATTGAGGAACAGTGAATGTTGGTGCTTTTTGGATTGATGTTGAATAGAGTTATGATTCTTGATTTATTTAATGAACAGTATCCATCAAATTCCCTGTCATTTTCTCACTTTTTCGCTTAATACAAATCCCCTCAAAATCCCAGATTCATTTTTCACGCCATGTTCTTGAAATGAAATTAAAAACTTTGTATTACAACAATTAAGAAATAAGACAGAGATGGATCACAGCTGATATGATTTTCTTATTGTTTCATAGTAGATTATTTAATGAATTGTTGAGCAGTAATCATGTTCTTACTCCCTTTAATTTTCTCACTTTTCCGCTCAATACAACCCCCTCAAATATCCTAGAACCCTTATTCACCCCCTGCTCGTTGACAATTATTAAATGAATTTTATGGATTAGACTGCATGGGTCTGATGTGATTGTTGAGCCAAACTTTGTTTCATATTAAGAGATGTCATGTATGGTTTGTTTAAGAAGCTAGTAGCTAATAAACGTTGCATACATGATGAGCTTATTCAACAAAGGAAGCCATGGTCGAAATAATAGGGGCAGAGGGAGTTGGAACAGAGGAACTAGAAGGCCAAGATTCTCGATACATTTTGACGCAGATCCTAAAGAGTTAAACCAGCTCTTCCAAGCTGGATTTTTCAATTAGATTGGACAAGGGGTGGTCCAACCTAGACTAGAGAGGCCTCCCTTCAAACCCCTGCATGTCCCTGGTATCCCTGTGCCCCCTCATGTTTCATTGCAACTTGAAATTCCTGAGAATGACGGATGGCAGGAGATTGTTCACCCAGCAGTCTCCCAACATTGTGGCTGGTCAAATTTATCTCTACCTGCTCTTCATCCACCTGTTAACCCAAATGTCCATATTTCCCCTGCACACTCACTTGTACAGTCCTCCCACGCAAGCAAATGACTCAAAACTAAATCCCACCACATGCATGACAAAGGAAAAGTTGGTGTTGCTCCCTCCTCTCCCTCAAGTGATTCAACCAAATCGGTTTCATCCCACATGCACTTGAGAGATGATTGTTCTCATGTCATCAGTGAGATCAAGCCTCAAGGCTCCACACAGCCTAAGGCTAATTCAGGAAATTCAAAAGGAGATAGTAGAAACAAAGGAAAAATTTCCTCCCAAAGTGGAAAATACGGTTTTTTAGTACAGTTTATTATTGCTTTATTGAGAACAGTGGACTGTTGAAGTTTTTGGACAACATACTATTTTTGGATATTTTGGATATTATATGTTTGGATATGATTTAAAATATCATTGATATTTATTTTTCAAATGATGAGAATGATTATTGGAGCTACGAGGGATGTGTTTGATTGATTGACCATTTTTGTTAAGAAACTAAAGGGAGTCACAAGAGGTCCCACCTACTAGTTATTATTTATTAAAAGACCCTTATTATTATTATTATTATATTAATTCTTCCCCTAAACTAAAATTTAGTTGAGTTTTAATTAACTTAACTAAAAGAGTTAGTTGAACTACTTCAACTGATTTGGGATGCATAAAAGAAAAATGAGAAGGAAGAACAAGAGGAGAATAGAAGGAGAAAGCATACTAAGTTTTGCTCTTGAGTTTTATTGAGATAGTTCAGTGTTCATTCACTCTTTAATTCATTAAAATCCTAATTCTCTTTTATGACAGCAGGATCCTATTGTAGACACCAAGATTCAAGGTTGAATTACATCATTCAGACACTTGTTTTCAGAGGTGTTGATCTATCTTTTATAGTCTGTGTAGACTTGTTTTTTTATGAATTAAATTGCATGACTGATAAAGGATATTGTGCAAAGTTGAGTGGGTAGCAATCTGTGGCAAGTTGATCCAGCTTTTAAAGTTCAGTTTTTTACTTCTTGTCAGAGTCCTTTTGTATGGTTTTAATCAGGGATAGCTAAGTTTGACTTTGGTCCAAACTCCCTCAGGGATTTTTGTAAAGAGAACGATTCTTTTGATTTCTTGGAATGAAATAAGTGATTTCTATTCTGTCTCATCTGCGTTAATATGTGACTTGGTATTTTTTCTTTTGTCTCCAAGTTTACTTTTGCATCTGTTATATTCAGAAAATTATATAAAAATTTTGGATTTTATAATAATCTTCTATTTTAAAAAATCAGCTTAAGCCCTTGTAACTAATACTTGTGGATTGGGAAACAAATTTTGAGGCTATAAACATAGGGTGGTATTCTCGTCTATCTTGCCTTAGCCAAAAAAGATCTGAAAATGCTTGAGTAAGATTATTTCATATGTTTTCCTCAACAGAGAGAACACGTTGATTAGTTCACATTACTTTCTGAATTTACTTAAAATAACATTAGCACTATTTTTAGACATTTTGACTTTTAATAAATAAGAAAATAGACCATGTTCAAGGGGTCGATGGTTTTCATAAGAAATTTTTGGATTAAAACGGGAGGAAATTATTTTCCAAGTTTAATTTAGAAGCTCGAAAGGAGCCAAGGTGAATTTTCCAAATATGTGCATGCTTTCTCATGAGTGGGTTTTTCTGCAATCTGATTGAATGCTACATGCATCTAGTACAATTTCAATTACTTTTCATTTATCTAAATTGATTAATAATTTTTTGGGTAAAGTTTGGTGAAACGTAATTTTTTTGATAATTAATTTTTTTTATGTAGACTTTGAAAAGTACATAACTATTTCTTTTTTATCTACCATCCTATATGTCCATGCATGCATGGTAGTTAATCCTGCTCTTCTTAAGTACTATCTATTGAATGATAAACTTCCCTTGGTGTTATTGCTTGAGAATTTAGATTCATATATTGCTTACTCACCACTTCTAAGGGTTATTCTAAGCATGGATTTATCCAAACAATATTTTCTTTTATTATTCAATTTTCCTATTTAATTATATAAGAATAAAACACAAGAAAAGGATAATCAAGTAACTAAAAGAATGAACTCAAAGACAAATCAGTAAAGCTCATTGAATGGTTGTCAGGCCATTAATTCAGAGGATTACACTATACCAAATGAGGAAGAGTCTAATTGGGCCTCGTCCTCGGGTGTGATCCCTCTTATTGAGTTAAAGGGAATCCAACCCCCTCAACACCAGGTAATTAGAAATATCAGAAAACCAAGGTGAATTAATAGATATTGCAAACAAATGTTCATCAAAAAAATTATCTTCTACAAGAACAACTTCACCTTCGTTGTTAGTTATGGAAATAAAATTTGCAACCATCTTTATTTTTCCAAGTTTATCTAAGATGGTGATGTTAAATTCATGTAGTAATAAAAATCACCTAGTTACTCTACCATTCGTAATTGATTTATTCATAAGATATCAAATAGAAGAATGGTTAGTATGAATGAAAACTTCATAACCAGTAATACAATGTCTAAACTTATTGATAGTGTGTACAACTACAAGAAATTATTTTTCCATCACAGATATGACCCATCAAATTTGTTCAAAACAACTTTACATAATCAAGCCAGCATATTGGGGTAACATTTGGGAAAGGGGTTGTCATTATGGGAGACTTCACCCCTGAAATATTCATCATCGATATGTTTAACCTGATGAGATACATCACCTAGTAAACCTTCACTGCGATCATGCTTACCCACAATCTTCTCACTTTTATCAAAACAAAGAGATATTTTTCCATTAACAGTATTCCTATGGGTTTGGAGTTGGCCCACTATGCGAATGAGGGTTTGGACCACTTGCTTTAGGTCTTCCATGGTTGTCGTGTTTTAAGTGTGGGTCATGGAATCACAGGGACCACCTAAAAGGTTACTCGAGAGATATGTCAACATGATCAACCTTGTGAGGGGATTCTATTGAGATAGGTCACAAATAACTATGTTGCCAATCCCACCTAAAAATGGGATACCAAAGAACTATGTTAATGCGGCCATCATAGTAAAAGGAATCTTTTGATATAGGTCTCCTATAATGGTGTGGGTTGGCCCCAAACTTTTATTTTTATTATGGTGTAAGTATTACTCATGTTTGAGTATTATTGCATTGATAAAATTCCCAAATTCTTGAGGTTCCATCAAAAACAAGTATGCTTTCCATTATGTAGAGGTTGGGGTTTACAATGTCCTAAGGATAAAAGAGTGTCAAGCACTATATCTCTCTAATATACCAAAGGGTTTCCAACAACATCACTTCGACAAATCTTTCATATCACCAACTAAGGAGGAAGTTTGTACCCTTGGTTGTAATCCCTAATTCCCCGGTATGTGAGAGTGATCTCCTTGAGTGTTAGTCTCTATGTACTATAGTAACAAGATGGTTGAGAATCTTATGTAAGGTTGGTTTCAAGTTCACCTAGGGGATTTTCAATATACCCAAGCATACATAGAAGATCAAATCCATAGGAAAATTTTATCTCATATGATACTACTCAAAGAGGTACCAATAGGGGTGTGCAAGGGTGTCCAACCAGGTGGATCCACTTGTTTTTTGTGCATGTATGCTTATCTAGTTGTAATTTTACCCCACTAAATGATAGATTTCTATGTTTTAAAGATATTAGAACAGGTGTGTAGCCTTAAAAGAAAATATAAAATTTGGGTGGGTGTTGGCACAAGAAAGAGCTTTGATACCACTTGTTTTGTTCCTTAATATATGAAACATAATAGTTAGATAAATATGAGCATAAATATAACTACAAAAAGCACATAAGTAGAACCAAAGTATTGAAACAAAAATAGTAGACAAACCTTTTGAATAGGAAGTAATTTTTGCTTACCTCTTTGAGGAGAAAACCTCCAATTAAGTAGAGCTCTAGTATAATATTTTTTACTTTGTACCAATTTTTTTTTCCTTGGAACACTCCTGGAAAAACACACTGGGCACTTCCCCTCATTTTGAGGATGGTACCCAGGGTAAACCAGATTTTGTAGAAAGCCAAGGCTTTTTTGATAGTTTGCTCAATTAAGAGCTCAACATGTCACTCAAGATAAACACCCCTCAGCATAAACCACTCGGGATAAACCCAATGGACTACTTGGTACCCAATTACATAGCTTCTAGTACTTACTATAAATGTATTTTTACTAACCAAAACCCTAATCACCTAATGGGCCTTCATTAATGAGGCCAAAACAACTAACTACTAGACATTATTGGTGAGTCCACCTTACATTTATTGATCATACACTCTAACTACCATAGTGGGCCTTATTTAATAGAGATATCCATAATACATTAAGTAACAACATATCCTATTGACTAGGGAAATTATGTGTGACCCTGACATAGTAGCATCAACAACTAATCTTTGAGGAAAATTGAAGGTCGCATTTTGTGAAACAAATTTCATTGAGTTACAAATAGATTTACCTTGTACAATAACACTCCCTTCAATAGTAATTAGATCAAAATGTTGCCTAGGTTTTTTGGAAACAAAACCATATATACTTTGATGAGAACGATTTGTAATAGCATCAATATCAACAACTAATATTTAAGGAAAAAACTTTTTTTCTCATACACTACCATTCCCTTCAACATTAAAACCAAGATAAATCTTGCCTAGGTTGTTCAACAACATGTAGTACAAATTACTTATCTATAAATGTTTGATTTTATCGATGGGAAATACATAAAGCAACACTTTTAACTTTTACAGGAGTGAATTGAAGGGCAATGTTATGTGGTGGAAAAATTTGAAGATTAGACGATTCATAAACCCTAAGTTGACCTCTTTTCTAAGGAAAATTTTTCTTGATGGTTGGTTTGAATGATCCATTGATGATTTAATTTGAAAAATGAATAAAAAAATCATTAAATACAAATTTGTCATTTGAATACAACCTATATTTCATAACTCATTAAACTCAATTATCAATTATACAACCTAGAAACAACATAATGTAACTTATTAAAAGCATGAGATTTAAAATTAACGATTTTATTTATTCATTATCCATGCTCGTGGTTATGTCTCACTTTCCATTTTCATTGACAACATAGGGTATGATGAAGGAGCATCCATGTGAATAAAAATGATCTTGCATAAATATTGTTATTGTAAATAGGTTAGGAATAATATAAACTACCACCACTTCAAATTTTAGGACATGAATATGCATCATTATCCCTAGGCATGCATTTTAGTGCTATTGGCATGCATTTTATACAAATATTTAAGCATAATTGACCTTTTTTCCAATGAAAACCTTCAAGGAAACCCCTACACACCTCCCCATATTTTTTGAATGGTACCCAATGTAAACTCATCAACGTTAATCAAAATTCCTAAAACTATGAGGAAATCAAGTAAGGCATTCAACATAGGTAGTTATTCCAAGAGATCAACCCCAAGACCTCATGCATGAAGCTCAAAGAACTGAACCACTCTAGCTAACCCACCAAGCTATGGGAAAAATTGACTTATTTTGCTACACCAAACATTTTTAAGACCAAAGTGATAGATATGAATATGTGGGAAGGTCGGTAATCTTACATATCCATGCTTGATTTCATCAATTGAGTACCTATCTTGGACAAGGTGTGCATTTTTGTAAAGACTATTTTACATTCCCTAAAAATGACAAAAAGAGTGAAACTTTCGTTTTGGCAGATCCATAACTCAAAAATGAAGACATGTTTCAAAAATATGGAAGTTTAGGGTGATGAAATGTGTGAACAAATTCATCATATGTTCTTATATGTGATCAAAATTACTTATGTGAATTTTTCTATGTAGTTTACATAATCATGTCACCTTGATTTGGATACTTGTTTTTTCACACATAATTCAATTTTTGAGCAAGCAAGGAGGAATTTGAAGATTTTGTTTGCATCATGAGCATATATAATCCAGATTGGATCATTATATTGTTTTTCATCTATCTCAATCCTTTCAGAGTGGAAAATTTTGGAGGAATCATCTTGCAGGGCCATTTTAGTGGCAAGTCCCAGTTTGGAAAATTGGGGTTTGGAACCTTCCGGGGTCATTTTGAGGCATCAAATGATTTTTTGAGAGTTAAAACTTCCCCATCATAGCTAGGACCCCGTGACACTATTTCACATATCGATACCTTTCCAAAGGTGCAAAAATCGCATCAATTGGAGTTCGTATGCAAAATTTATTCCTCTCACAAATTGACCTACCGTGTTGACCACCATGGTACGAGAGGATGTCATGTCATCCCTCGTTACTCACGCATATGAGGATAGCCACGTATGTGATTTCAAGAAGATTCTAGAAGTTACAAAACCCTATCACAATTGAGGGTTGAGGAAGTCAAAAACCTACCCCTAGATGGTTATCAAGCTATGTTAAATATCGGGCCACTAGGAGGAGAAAGGGTTCCATTCTATACTATTGTATTTTGTTCCATAGCTGAGCAAAGCAACTAGGAGTGGGAAATTAGATATCATAATAGAGGGGGGTAATGTTTTGTAGTAGCCTAACAGGCCACGGGTCTAAGGTAACTCTATAGAGAGTGCCTTCTCCTTTGTACTTGCATTATTTCCATACAAAAGAAAAGAGAGCAAAGCAGCATCACCTTCTAGTTGGATTTTCTCCCATACAGGTTTCCTAGAGAAATATTTGTATTATTTTGTGGATGGTGTGTGATTTTATTTTATTGTTCTCTATTTTCCACATTTTATCCATTTCATGCATAAGCAGAAAATCAAAAACTAAATATTCTAGAAATCTAAAGGAATTTAACCTTCATATGTAGATTTTGGTTTTATTTATCAAATTTGTTGTGATGAACTGTTCCAATGGAATATCCACAGTAGTTTACAGATCAATATATTATGATGTGTCATAAATTATGATGTGAAATATTTGCTTCATAACCCCATGAATGTTCGAAGTGCACATCACTGCATTCAAATCCATGCTTCTGGCCTCCAAAATTGTTATTTTCGAGCAACTATAAAATTGAAGAAAATGTAAGCCAATCTCGCAAAAATTGCATACCCTAGTCAAATGAATTAGTGAAATTAAATCAAAATTTTACCACATGTAGAATGAATATCAATTATTCAAAAATATTATTGTCATGGAAATAATATGGTTATAAAATTCATGTCATGTGCCTTGGAATGCATGCAACGTGAATTTTCTTCAATGAAATGCACTATGAGAATTGGAAAATGCATGTCTGTGGTGGTAGGGAAAAAGGTGAAGAACTAATATTTCATGTCAAATCTTCTTAAAATTCCAAAATTCACTCCATAATGAAAAGTTGCATGCCCTTAACCTCGATCATTATTATTCCATGTAGAATTTTCCCAAAACCTTTATTCTTGAAAGCCCTAAAAAATGAACTTGAATGTTATTAAATGCACACATTATGATAAATTATCAAAGAAAAAGGTAATATGTTGTATTTGATGACCCAATGAATGCTCAAAGTTCATGCCACAACCCTCAAATGCACACTTTTGTCCTCCAAAACTACCATTTTCAAGCAACTATAAAATTGAAGAAAATTAAGTCAGCCTTGTAGAAAAAGCATGCCTTGTCAAATGTCTTAGTGAAATTAAATCTAAATTTTACCACATGGAGAATGAACACTAGGGATTCTTAAATCCACTTTGAAGCACTAGTATTCTGAGTAAATTCATACCATGTACCTTAGAATTCCCACAACATAAATTCCTTCCAAGGAATACACTCTATGTGTTTGAAAATGTATCCCATGCATTGGAAAATGTGTGCCTAAGGTGGTAGGGAGAAAGGTGAAGATATAATATGTCATGTCAAATATGGCATTGATGTCTATGACAAATATGGCATTGATGTCTATGATCATTAGATGTTTTACTCAGTATGTATAAGCAGGATTGTAGCCTTTGTAGTTTGAACTTTTATAGTTTTAAGTGATGATAGATAATCATGTTGGTTACTCTAATGAGGATCTTTTTTAAGTTCCATGACCACATTATGAATTTACATTTAATTTCTACTTTATATATAAAGTATGATATTTTCTTTGGAAAAAAATATTACAAACAAGATTTATTGAATATCTATTAAGGATTTCTTTTCTAAGCAACATTCAATAAATTTAATAATACATGTATACCAAAACATCAACTTTTTGAACAACTTTGTATTAAATATACTAGGTTGATATTTATGTACATGTGTATTTTACAAAACCCAAGCTTTCAATGGAGATTGTAGTAAACATAGATACAAAATCCATTCTCTCAAACGAGATTGTAATAATTGTTTAAAAGGAACGGAAATACATATACAACCCAAAGAGTAGGTTGAACAATAAAGAGGACTATGAAGAAGTAAATAAAGAATTTCTGAATAGATGAGGAGAGGCTTATGAAACGTCATCATCTTCCTCATCCTCATCTCATAATCTTCTTCATCATCATCTAAAGAAGAGTCCTTGGGGACTAGTTTTGTCATCTCCTTTCTCATCATCATCAAGAGATAGGTGCTCAGAGGAGGAAGTTTTCAAAGAATTAGAACTACAATTATCATTCGATTGGGGCTAGGAATCTTCTTCTTCTTCTTCTTCTTCTTCTTCTTCTTCTTCTTCATCATCATCTTGAGATGGTTTCAAGTCATCATCTTTGTAGGAGTCATTGGAGGGATTATTTGATGTCATTGTTGCTATATGAAAAGAATAGTTATACCAACAATAATGGAACCTAAAATAACTTTATAAAATGAAATGAAAAAAAACTTGTGAATATGAAAAATATTTACATATTGTAAAGAAATTCAAACCTTGCAGCAAATTGGAGTGGACCTTATAGCAAATTGGAGAGAACTCAATAACTACATCAAACTTTATGGTCGCCAGTCTCAATATGGAAACAATTGGGAATGTTCTAAATCACTATAAAAGGATATAAGAAACTATATTGAGGCAAACAACAAAAGAAAAAAAACACTAATGCACAAAGGAGGCAACCGGTAAGCATTATGAAATGGTGTACAAAATGATTGAAATGTTTGAGTATAAATAAACCCGGCCCTGAACTTTTGCATCGTGATATTTGACCATATCTTACCAAGAAAATAGTATTAATCCATATACCATGATGCCATTGACCAAAAATGGATCTTTTCAAATTTAACTTTGTTATAAAATTTTACTATTTGAAAAGAAAAATAAATACTTTAAATATAAAAATGATAATATACATACATTCTATTATTTCATATTCTTTATTTTTATAACTCTTCAAGAATAACACATAGCATATATTATTCTAGATTCTTAAGGTCCTTTTAGAAATCTTCAGGTAAAATAGATATCATCTATTATTGCATCATATTAATATGGTACTTCAAAAAGTGCAATGTCACCATCACAAATAATCCATAGATGTTAATTTCATAGGTTAAATATTTATGAGCACCCTTACCTATAAATGTAGGGGTTTGTAAGGGAGAGAT